>CAKAOH010005592.1:8530-30656 GCA_916701665.1 Sebastiscus tertius | reverse complement strand
AATCAACAGGACCTTGTTTCATAATTCTGGCCAGGGTGTATTTATTATTTTCAGATTGTTCTCAGGATGGCTTCAACCCAATTTGTTTTTAAATGTTCTACATTTTGACAGCAGTGGCACAATTGCAGGTGTTTTATTGGAGGTGTATAAATGGAAAAGGATGCCATGTCTTTGTTGTAATCTTTTTTTTTTGTCCCCAAATTATATTGTAATACGGCCTTTTTTTGTTTATTTCAAAAAGCTAAATCACTTATTTCTATCTGAGTGAAATTAAACAAACACTGTCTGGGTACAGCCCTCTACATCTGCTGAAGGATGAGCTACTGACAGGACTCAGCATCTGAAGAAGAAGAAGATCCCATACCAACTTTTGAACAACTTGAAACCTGTGCAAGACATTTTTATTAGTTTTATGAATGTGACAGCTTCTCCTTTTGACTGTTTTTTTTTTCTTCAGGTCAGACTCCTGTTCAATAATACTTTGTAAATAGGGAAGAACAAAGCTCATCTGTTTGTTGTGTTTTAGTTTTCCTAATTTATGTTGCCTCTTATTTGTCTGTTTACACGTTGCAAACACCCACCCCAGGTTCACTGAGACAAGAGTTGACCTCTTTAATAAAACAGTG
The DNA here is from genome assembly GCA_916701665.1 of Sebastiscus tertius. Classification (NCBI taxonomy): domain Eukaryota; kingdom Metazoa; phylum Chordata; class Actinopteri; order Perciformes; family Sebastidae; genus Sebastiscus; species Sebastiscus tertius. The sequence goes on along the minus strand of CAKAOH010005592.1, from coordinate 30,030 downwards.
AAGATTTATTATTTTGGAGGAATGGGGGCAGTTTGCACATCCTCCAGCGCCACTGTAGGAAAGTTTTGTTTCACACACCTGTGACACTGAACACCTCTAACTCAAAGGGACCTCAGACCAGCACCCCTGTTGCTGCTCCCGACTGGCGACAGTTTGGTTTATAACATGGTTTTAGGATTTCACTTCTCTCTGTTTTTACTATCGACTGCAAAGCTGCCTCCCAATGTTCTTAGAGTGTCATGGCCTTAAGGGGGAAAATGTACTTTTGACTGATTATAAATAAAGATTTCTACAAATTCTGATGAGATGCCATACCCCAGATTCACCAGCAGAGGACACCAGAGTCTAGTTAGTGGCCTTTCATGAGTAACTCTGACCTCCAAGCTGCACCGAGTGTTGTGTCACTGAGGCTAAGGAACTTTTTTGCCTTAAATTGAGCCCATTAGATAAAGTTCTGTAGTTCAAATTGAGAGAGCTATCTGAGATGTATTAAAAAAAACCTTCTATGTGGGATTACATTAGGTGTTCCTTACTGTTCTATTGGTTTTGTGGAACAGATTTGTTTTTGATTTAAAGAGCATTATGGTAATTTGCAAATCAATATGCTCTAGATTTGTCGAAAGGAATGAATATTTTCCATTTTTTAAATTATTATGGTTTAGATTTAATGATTTGTAACAATCAGTAAATGTGAGGTTTCACCCAATGAAACATTTAAATCTCCATTGCAGCAGAGTTATGATCTTTTAAAAGTGCTAAATTCGATATTCAGAGCAATAACATAGCAGCAAACAACTATTGTCTGTGTAAAGATATAGATAGTAATGTAATAATTTCATTATTAGTCGATGAAAGTGAGAACAGTTTTGGAAGGTGTCTACATTTTTGCTGTTAAAACTCTTTTATTGGGGTTTGGTGGTTAGTAGTGATGGTTCAACCTGCATTCATTGATTTGTTTTGGCCAGCAGGGGGCAGTACAATAAGCTGTAAACACATAATTGACATATTATCACCTATAAAGCTTTAGTTAATTGCCTATTTAGACATCCAGCAGAAGCAGAGAAGCATTATTCATTTGGAGTCGAGTTTCTGGCCGAAAGTGAGACAAATGTTTTGTTCTCTGCCAACTACAGGGGCAAATAACATGAAATGCTCTTCATACAGTATGTTCAACTACTAGCTGATAACTTTGTCTGATGGTTTTCAGCTTTTTTGCTGAAAACAGCTGCCTGAAACAATAAAGTTGTGGGCTGTAAAACCAAAACATTTTGCTAAACGATGCTAAAAACACTCCATATAGAGGAAGTGATGTGATCATTTTCTGTGGGTTTCACACTTTTCGTGACTCAACACGTCATTTTCAGCACAAAAAAGCTCAGATAAACCCACCGTAAGCTACCTACCCAACACAAACAGTAGACAGACAAAGTTAGCTACTAGCTGGTGAACATATTAGAGCATTTAGCAGTATTAAATATTGATTAATGCAGCTTTAAGGTTAGGAGCTAGAGAATCCATGTGACAGTAGGAAGACCTCCTATACGTCCTGACCCTGTGACCCCTCAGTGGTTTTACTTCTCTGTCTGTTTTACAGGAACCGCTGCCATCTGAACACAAGTGGTTCAGTGTCAGAGACACACACACACACACACACACACACACCCCACACCTTGTGGGTGGGAGGCTGTCGGGGCGTCTGTCTGCATGGGTGGAGCAGGGGATGTCCACAGAAACATATTCATGATGGTACGTTTATGGTGTGGTGAATGGTGCACACATCTGCCCACCAGCGTTCATGTCACAGACTGTGTGTGTGTGTGTAATAATCTCCCACAATAGATATTGCATGTGCTTATGAATAAGTGTGTGTGTGTGTGTGTGCGTGCATTCATGTGTGTGGCCAGTCTGTGTGTATAATGAACACCCACAGAGATAGCAGGGCTGTGGTGAAGGGAGTTTCCTCCCCGGCCCACCACACATCCCGGAGTCATTTTCATTTTACCGAAGAGGCTCCCAGAGAGGAGAAGAGAAGCTTTGTGATCCAGCATCTCACTGTTTCACCTCACAGCTATTACACACTAATAGGACCGGGGAGATCCAGACCTTTTCAAAGCCACAATAACACACAGAGCTAGAGCTGGAGCCTCCTGCAATTCTTAGTTATTATTTATCACACAAAAACACAAGAAATATAGCCGATTGCTGCACAAAACTTGTGCTTCCACGTCGTTTGCTCAGCTCACAGTATACGAGGTGACTGTTTCTGACCCTCTCTATGAGATGTGGCTCTGAGACGAGAGGCCAGGCTGAGTTATGTCGGGGATTTACCAATCGTCCACAAATAATCTCTTTTAACCACTTGTAATTGCAAATTGAAGAGCACATGAGGGCAGCATTGCCTCTTCAATCACGTCCCTCTCTAAATCACTTTTTATTACCCGCAACACTCACCAGAGGTCTGTGTAGTTTGAGTGTGTATGTGTGTGTATAGTGTGTGTGTGTGCGTGCAAGAGAGTGCCTGCACTTGCCAGTTGTTGATGCAGATAAGCACCGGGATCACACTTGACCCTGAGTGTAATGACTTATAAGCGTAGCTGCAGGGTTAAGAGAGGCACAGGCTAAAGGAGGGCTAATTGAGCAATCTGTGTGTGTACGCGTGTGTGTTTATGTGTACGTGTGTGTGTGTGTGTGTGTGGTGGCGCCAATGGGTGTTTTGACCTGCTCTGACTCGGCAGTGTGCTCAGTTAATGGTGCCTGACCTGTAAAATGCAGGGTTTGTGAAGAGTACAGCCCCAAAACAACCCCGCCATATTACTCAGCGCACAACATAGAAATGTTACTTACAGTCGTTCCCCAAAAATGATTCAACTTTTGACAACATTTTGTCTTGTTATAATATTTCAAACACAAAATAAAATAGCTAAAAGTCTGGAGGGAGATTTAAAAGCAGACCCAAGTGTTAATGACTATTGAAGACGTTGCATTGCTCTTCTTACACACACGAGATGAGTAGGGGTTTTCTTTAGACCTTAAAGGGATAGTTCAAGTGTTTTGAAGTGGGGTTGTATGAGATACTTATCCATAGTCAGTGTTATTACCTACAGTAGACAGGAGTTATCGCACGGAAGCAAAGCAATGTAGTACTGTGGATGGGACCGACATCAAAACATATTTTAGCCACCTAGAAGAAAGGCCCACCTAAAAAAATCAATATCAATTTAAGTGTACACTATATTAAGAATATTTTCACCACTTTATCTTGCCGTCAGACAGCCCTTTCCAACAGGGAACTGAAGCTATTGTATATATCTATTCTCTCGCCAAAGCCACCAGACTCCTTTGGAAAAAAACTGCAATTTTACCTTGAAGAACACAGAACTTGGTTAGTTTGTTTGTGCTATTGTATGAACTTGGTGAATCCAAACTAACCAAAGTCATACAATAACGCACACAAACTGACCCATTGAGGCAGGTCAAATTAGTTTATTTTATTGGAGTCTGGTTGCTTTGCATAGATAACGGCTTCAGTTCCCCATCAGAAAGACTATTTAGCTGTACGACAGCAAGGTAATGCCGTGAAACTACTCTAAATATAGCATACACTTAAACTGATATTGATTTTCTTTTGGCAACCAAACTAAATTCTCTTTATTTTTTCCAAGAAAACAAATAATTAGATGTTTCTTTCCTTACACATCAAATTGTGTGAAAGACATTTCAAAGTTTTTTTTCGTGCAACAATACTCAGGCAAGTGGGTCAGAAATCTACTTCTGCGAAGTCAATTTTTACTTGCCGCTATACAAATTATTTAATTTATTAGCAGTTACAAATAACAACAAAGACCAAAGTTAATTGTTATGTTTAATCTTTATTTAAGTAAATTAGTCTGAAGTTTCGCCCACATCCTCTAACACAATCCAACTAAACTTCTGGATAATTGAAATACTTGCTCGCACTTCAGCTCATAAACTTTGTCTTTCCCCGCCGTCATTTTCTTACGATTGTCCAGTCGGTACTGTGCATGTGCAACTCTCAACAGAGATGAGAAGGAAGCAAGATGGCTCAGTATTAGCTACTTCCATCATCAGCTCCGGAAAAAACAAAACATGTGTTTAATTCTTTTTTACCTAGATTTACTCGTCCGACGTGGCATTTTACTTGCCCCGGGCTATCAGGCAATCCTTATTGTTGAGTCCTGCTTTAATAGGAAGAAAGGAAATTGGAAATGCCGCCTTCACAAAGTTCTTAAAATTCTGTCTTGAATTCATCCTCTCTGAGCCACACAGATTGACAAGTTGCCTCCTTCCCCTTCAGGCCCCTGCAGAGCTGCAGCAGCGAGGATGAATTCAACAAGTCATCTGACTACTAGAGCCGTGAAGCACCAACACATGCCGAGTCAGTCCAGGGAGGACAGCAGAGAGAGAGAGAGAGAGAGAGAGAGAGAGAGGGGAGGTGGGGGCAAGGAGGGAAGAAAAAAAGGACTGCCCGAAATAAGAAATGTTGACGGACAAAGCCTGCAATTTGTGGGATCTGAGCATAAAGCAAACAAAGGGCAGCTTTTGTAAGGAATAATGCATGTCAGCCGTGTCCCTATCCCGCCACAGCTTTGAACACTGCTGGGGACGTCCATTGCTCCACTGTGTATGTCGTGTTGCTATATTAAAGCCAGTCACCTCAAAGGGAAAAGCCTCAACTATTCAACAATTGAATGGTGGGGCTCTCATTATGGCCGATGTGGGCAGGAAAAAGTGGCTTTGGGGGTTTTCAATTCAGCGACTTAAAGCCCTCCTGTTAGCTGGGACGAGCTGCTGTTTATCCCAATGTCTTTCTGGGGGCTAAACATAGTCAACTGTCATTATCTCACTCTCTCTCTCTCTCTGTGTCTGCCTCTCTCTCTCTGTCCTCCCCCTCACTAACATTTATTTATTTCTCTCCCAATTTTGTCATCTAATGACCCGTGTTGTGTTGTTGTTTGAAGGGGCTGATGGCTCTCCCACATCCTGAGGAAGAAAAAGGGGCGGCTGGGATACTGGAGGGCGAGCGCAGGACAAACAGTGCTGCAGACCACCTATATGGATGAAAGCCACAAGTGTACGGACGGCAATCCATAGGCGACATGAAGCCGACGAGGCAGCGCCGTGCATGTGTGTTACTGTATATGCATGTGCCCTCTGGTGTAATCCCTCATAAAAGAACCGCCTTCACAGTTGTCATTTACAAAAGCATTTTTTATTCATGTCAGGGGTTTTGGACGGTTGGCAGAGCAGCTTCCCAGCAGTTCCAGGGACACATGAATAGGGCCATATTAGAGAAACGGCACAGTATATGAACTGATGTAAATATGTATTAGCGGGTGTAAAGGGGGGGGATCAGGAGGGTACAGAGGAGACTGCGAGAGAGGTGAAAGCGGTCTTTGTGTTAGCAGAGCCCTCTGGTGGACCCTCCCCTCGGCGCGGGGTTGCCCAGGCCCTGTGGTGGCGGATCACAGTTAATAACTGTGCGGTGGGCTGTCAGAGGCACTTAGCCTGACGCTGGGCAGGCCGGGGCCAGGCTGGGCCCGCGTACACAGCCTCCTGAGCCTGGACCAAAGCACTCAGCCGTGAAGGAGAAGAGACAGAGAGTGAGATGGAGACGTATACACGGGGTAGAGGATGATCACATGAATGAGACAAAACAAATATTACAGGAAAACACTCACTGTGTGTGTAGAGGTGTCTTGAAGAGGGTGAATAACTGGGACAAGGCTAAGTTTTCCAGACTGAGTCTCAGGTGTTCTTCGGTGCCAACCTTAATGCAGCAGGAGAGCTCAATCCAGCATCAAGCACAAAGGATAAAGTCTGTCTTATACTCACATGCCAGTATGAGTTCCTCCTGTCCATACTGTTCATAAAGAGATCCCGTCAGTACATAATGTGAGAGATGGGGTACAAAATCCATCAATGTCTTCCAAAGTTACTGTGTTTTAGTATAAACTTCCCTCTTTGTGTTACTATCTCTCCCCTGCAGCTCAGCAAGAAACCACAGCCTGGAAACACAAAGAATTTGGTGCTAAAAAGACTATAGATTTGGAGAATATCTATTTGATTTGTCTAATTCACACTGCTGAAGCCTCATATTAGCTTCAACTGAACTTGAATGCATGCGTTGAATGCATGAATGAAGTTAAAGGGGACATATCGTGCGAATTTTCAGGTTCATGTTTTATTTTGGGTTTCTACTAGAACATGTTTACATGCTGTAATGTTCAAAAGAACACATTATTTTCCTCGTACTGTCTGCCTGAATATACCTGTATTTACTCTCTGTCTGAAACGCTCCATTTTAGTGCATTTCAACGGAATTGCAATGGAATTGCAATGGAATTGCGTGGCTAGGCAACAACTTTGGTCCATGTTTACTTCCTGTCAGTTGATGTTATTTACATACACTGCAACAGGAATAAACTGGGACGCATTTAGAATATTTACATTTAAAACTGTGTAATGGTCTATATATTGTATATTTGTGACATCACAAATGGACAGAAATCCAAACGGCTTGTTTAAAAACACACAATTTCTGAATACGAGCTATGTGTGTATTTCTCCGTATATTGAGTGTTTTGATGGTTTAACAGTATTTATAAAACACTTAAACTTGCTTTATGATATAAAAGACATGAAAATCTCACTTTTTACAATATGGGACCTTTAATGCTACAAACACAGCCTCTGAAGCACATCTAACGCAGTTGTCATCTCCAATCCTCAGCACCAGACGTTATCTGATCCCCAACAAAGGACCTCTACCAACTCTTATCTGACCCCTCCACTCATAAAGCTCACTGAGGACTGTCTTCTTAGAGAATCAACCAGAGAAGACTCGTCTGATCTTGAGTGGCGTTTTATTTCCCGTGCCAAACAACTCTCATGGCCTCGTCTGTCTGTCTGTCTGTGAACTCCAAAGTCCAGCTCATCCCTGTTGACTAGATTAGATAACCCGGTTTTAAAAGGCAGAGACGCTGTTTGCTCAGTGACTCCTCTCTGGTCTAATAGCATCTGATCTAATGGCAGATTGCAGGCTGCTTGTTGACAGTGGAGACCCACACATCGTCATGGCAACAATGGCCACACAACACAGGGAAAACAAAGCAGGACTGAGCTTTAGCACCTGTAATTACCAGATAAATATCAGCTAAAACCGGCAGAAATAAATATCATATGCTGCCTTAATTACAGCTATTATGTTGCCTGTATTGGTTAAAATATGAAGAGTTCGTGGAGACTGGACTACAGCGGGTTGCTATGCTGTATTTTGGGGTTTTATTCATTTGCCAATTAAATACCTAATGTTAGTTTTTTTTTTAAAAAAAAACGGTTTTAATTCAACTTTATGATGATTTAGAGGATGTAAATTGTGCTGCTGTTGATACAGAGAGGTGTTTCTGTTGTTTATATAACCCTCATTGATATAAATTGGGTGGACAAAATAATAGAAATACCTGTCAGTATACATTTGTTTGCTGTCTGGTGCTGGGCAGCTAGACAGGGACAGTCATTGTTTTTTTAGAGGTGGAAGTTTACTCTTTTTACAAGAAATGTGTAATTCTACTTTTACTTAAAGGTCTTATTTATAATGTTTTTATGTAGACAAATAATTATAAAAAAAATAATACATCCATGGAGCTTTTAGAAAGGTGTTGAATAAAAGTATGGCTTTTCCTAAAAAAAATATTATGACTATGAATTAATTAATTATTTTTTATCTCAAATATTGTACTTTGCTAATTTCAAGTTGCATCTGTTACAGAATAAGAATAAAAGTCACATGAAAAGTCATGATAAAGGAGCCAAATAAGTATTTGTAGCTAGTGGTGGAAGAAGTACTCAGATCCTTTAATTAAGTAAAAGTACTAATACCACACGGTGAAAACTACCACTACAAGTAAAAGTCCTGCACTCAAAACCTCACTTAAGTAAAAGTATGTTAGCATTATCAGCCAACTGTACTTAAAGTATGAAAAGTAAAAGTATCCATTGTGCAGTAAAATGTTCCCTGTCAGTGTTTTAATACAATATCTGATGTTTCAGGATTAATATTACTGCTGCATTAATGTGCATGTTGCATTTTACTGCTGTAAATGTTTAAGGTTGTGCTAATTTGAACTCCTTTATAAACTGTTGGGTAGTTTAATCTACAGCAATGCATCATAATCCATAAGATCATCACATGTTTGTAACCACCTATCTCTAAAAAGTCAACTTTTCATGATGTCAGAAAGACAGCCCTGTTTTCCACTTTGTGACGATGCATTTTCCAGCGAAGATGATTTTTGAATAGTTTATTTATCTTAAGAAGTATAGGAGGATTTTCTCAACACATAAAGGAACACTTCATCCTTCAGTTTATCATTTATCAACATCAACACATCTGGTGATTTTCACTGGACAGGAAGGGGATGAAAAACTGTAATCTGAAAAGTAACTAAAGCTGTCTGACAAATGTAGTGGAGTAAAAAGTACAATATTTTTCTCTGAGATGTAGTGGAGTAGAAGTAGGCCTATAAAGTTACATAAAATGGAAATATTCAAGTAAAGTACAAATACCACTAATTTGTAGTTAAGTACAGTACTTGAGTAAATGTACTTAGTTATGTTCCACCACTGCATAACCGACTCTATTTACTCTATAAACTATTTTTGCTAAATTGTTTTGTATATATTGTTTAATGACAGAATAGAACTAGTTCCACAAACTTAATGTAAAGTAACATATTTGACTTTTTTTTTTTTTTTTTTACTTTTTATTTTAAACACAAACAAACAAACATACAAACCACAATACAATGAAACAATAACGTTACAAGACTGGGCCATAAAAGAGAAAGAGGAATAATAAATACATTTAAAAAAAAGTTAAAGCATAAATCAAATGAAGGCACTGCACTTATATAGAAGAAAGGATTATGAAATTAAATGATGAATGAAGTCAATAATTGTGTATGTGGATCTGATTAACGCCCACTGTCCCTGATTCAAAGATTTGTCCACAGTTATTAATTTAAATCCAGATTATATTGCACTCCCAGAGATTCCAGTGGGTTCTTCCATTTCTACAGAAAAAATATCTGACATTTTTGTAAAAAAAAAAAAAAATACAAGTTTACTAATTTATAGTTAAGTACAGTACTTGAGTAATTGCACTTAGTTACATTCCAGCAGGGAAGAAGCTGCTGGTGTTTCTGCACTTACCAACGTCTTTACGTCGGTTTACGTCAATTTACGTTCACTGTCGCAGGGTGAGGAGGCCGATCAATACTGTAGTAAATCTAATAATCACTAAGTTTGACATCATTGTGGGCTAACGTTACCTCGACATAGTCCTAAATAAAGTGGCATCTACCTTAATTAATCACGCTAATGACCTAGCTCAATCAAACACACCTACAGACAGGTGGAAACGAGCAGAGCACGTGGAGCGTTGACGACAGACAGGTGAGTACAGTAACCACAGTAACTAACTGTACAATGTGCGGGCGCGCTCCACAGTGTGTATGGTAAAAGCTGCTCATCTCTTTTTGCTGTAATTGGTGTGTTATGTGTGACTGCAGCTGCTGTCTGTGGAGTTTATATTTATATCTCTGTTGTTGTTGCCTTGGTGATGTTTTATTCTGCTGTTTCAGGTTATTTATGGTATGCATAGACATTTATTGTCAGGTTGTGATTTGTCTCTTTTCTGGTTAATTGTTGTGAAGCTGCATTGAGGAAGGCTGTTTTGTATGATTGTTTATTATGATTGACAATCAGTTGTATGCACAGACTGCATAAATTTAAATTATTGTTGGTTTGACCTTTTGTTCCACTACTTGACATGTTAATGCAGTTTATTTGTGGCCTGAAGGTGTTTTTTTTTATTTAACAGTAGTACCTTATATCATGGCATAACATTTATTCTTTGTGTAACACAGTAACGTTTACTCGGAGTACATTTGAACTGACTTACTTTTAACTTTTATCTAAGTAAACTACATTTTTTACACAAAAGGGCTGAACATTTTGAAAAAATTATGATTATTTTGACTGATATTGCAATTGCGATATGATTTGCAATATTGGAGGGAATGATCATTTTTCTAATTTTCGTTGAAAAAATTATTAAAATTATTACGGTGGGGTTTTTGAGGAGATCTGTACCAAACAAAGATGTTTTCTTATTTCATTTAAAATGGTATTTTGACACACATTTTGCTTTTAACAAATATTGCCCCTCCTACGATTTGAAATATTGCAGTAGACCATATTGCCATTTCGATAAAATATAGATTAATTGTGCAGTCCTACTTTTGCACAAGTAATTTACTTTTACTTGAGTAAATTTTTTTAAACTAACAGTACTTTTACTTTATAATATTTTAGTACTCTTTCCTATCCCTGTTTTTTTAACAGCTGCCTCCTGAGGCTGAGAACCAGATTGATGAAAGCAGTAAAAGTAAACCAACACAGTGACGTTGTGGGGCGGAAAACCAAAATAATGAGCTGAGAGATGCTTAAAGAGCTCCGTAGAGCTGAGGGGATAATCCTCTGTAGGTTTCTAGCTATATTTTTCGCATACAAGCAGTCATGTGATCCATTGTTGATCCAATGAAATATTGATTACAGCCGCTTTAAATTAAATTGCACCGATGACGTGAAATCTAATTCATAGTTTACCTGCTCCTTCCAGTGTGCGTATAGTTTCAGAGAGAGAGGGAGGGAGGGTAAGTAGCTCTGTAGCTGGCGTCTCTGGCGCTCTGTTTAAATCATCACTTCCTGTTCTCAATCCCCACGTCTGCTTATCCATCATTTCATGAGCATGCGTTTGTGTGTGTGTTGATACGTCTCGGGGTCCTATTGCACCTACGCCAGCCTCCCATGGGTGGCGGCGGCGGTGGGCGAAAAAAAAGGGGGCTGCTCCCTCAAGACACCCCTCAAATTATGGCCTAATCAGTTAGCCCCAAGAGCAGGCCTTCCACAGCTCACAGACACACAGACAGACCCCCAGACCTACAGCAACCTCATCTTACCCCCCTTCCTCCTCCTCCTCCTCCTCCTCCTCGCCCAGCCACACAACGCCGCCGAGCCTGGCCTTGTCCCTACAAAGACCTCGCTCCCTCTTTCCCTCCTCACACTGAGATAAAACAGGTCCGGCTTCGGTTTAAGAAAAGTGTCGGCTGCTGCTGTCCCTCCCTCACTTATCCACTCCTCTTGTCTAGTCTATTTGACCCTTTCACCTCTCAAACACACACACACACACACGTCTTCCCCTCTTTGACACACACACAGCCATATGCCGACATACTGTAGTAGTAGATGTAGTTTCACGCTGTTTACAGTCCGCTCCGTCTTTTTAGCTGAACCAGCAATTGGATCCAGAGACATCGTGATCCCTGCTGCCAACTTAAATCCTCATTGTTGCTGCTTTTCACCTTTTTTTCCCCCCTGATTCGAGTGGTTTTACGCTCTTTTATGAGCTCCGTGAACTTAAGCTCCATGAAACCAGTTCCAACCCCCATTGTATAATTTCAAAACGGCGTGTCGGCTCGGTCAGAAAGCAGAGCCGTTTTTGTTTTTGTACTCCTGACACTAAAACTAAAATGTTTGCATTTCATTTGTAGCACAAATCATCTGAATTGTATTGGACTTTGATTACCATAATTTCTATAACAATGTCGAAACAGTTGTTGTTTTCTGTTTTAATATTTACTGTGGCTGCATGAATCATTTTTGCGAGTACCCGTTCCAGCAAAGTATCGCCGTTGCACTCAATAATCTCTTGGTAATAAAAGAAAAATAGCACCGTGAGAAATAAAACAATGTCATGATATCACTTTGGCATCTCAGTTTATGTCAACACGTATCTGGCTTTTCCCTGGATCATTAATCTACACACACACACACACACACACACACACACACACTTGGATCCACTGCACTAATGTGATGCTTTGTCAACTAAATCATTGCAACTCTACCCGGTTAATCAATGACACATGGCAGGTTCTGGCAACGTCAGACCTTCACTGACTCCATCCCACCATTCCCCTCATCTGCGTTGTCATTCCCATTCCTCTATTGCCACACACACATACACACACACACACACACACACACACACACACCATGTGCCAAACCAGACCACTCTCCATACACACTAATGCTTCTGTTCCCTCCGAGCAGCTCCATCCGTCACGTTCACCTCGCTTAGGATTCCCATTTGTTTTCATTTCACAGCTTTCGCAAAACACTACACACACACACACACACACTACACACACACACACACACACACACACACACACACACTCACACATACACACACAAACATTCAGGCGAGTATCTACATATGCATGTGTGTACGAGAGCATGCAGACATATAAACTCACACATGCACACATCTGCTATCACCTTTCCTGAGTAGCAGAAATTCTGTCGAATGCAAAGGCAGCAAAGAGAAGTGCAGAGGAAGCAAACAGGTGCTGCGTCACCTCAGAAAAAGAATTAAATCTTTGATACAATACCTTGAAAAATATCGATACCATGGGAAAATAAATTGACACAACATTGGGGGCATAGAATTTCAGATTTTGATTAAAAGTCAAATAGCAGGGTGAGTGTCAACTCGCTGTACGAGAGAAGAGAGCTGAAAGTGTGTGTCGATACTGTGGAAAATGATTATTGAAACTGTTTCAAATATTCAGGCTGTTCTTGTACATCGTTTGTAGCTATGCCGATGTAAAGTAATGCATTGTAATTTGTGTATATCCCACAAAATCAAATTGTATGTAATCCACATAATCGTGAACCAGGAAGTATAAAGAGCGACTAATGCGGTGTAGGGAGGTCAGGGTGGATGGGTGGGTCAAAAAACACCAGACTTTCGCCCAGGAGACTGCTGTTTGCGTGGAAATTGACATGTGTTGCTGGACATTTGTTAGAAAACACATGAAAAATGAGGAATAACTTTTGGTAAGATATACGTATATTGTATGAGGATTAGTGGTGCAACGGTTCAACAAGCCCACGGTTCAGTTTGCATTGCGGCTTTTGGATCACGGTTACGGTTCAGTTTGTTTTGCACGTCAGGGAGAAGAAAAACAGAACCATTTCCAATGTGTTTGAACTTCAAAATATATAAATAGATTGATAGTACACAGATAGAACACAGATTTTATACATGATTCAAGGAAGGTTTCTTAATGGTCAAGTAGGCCTATGTTCAGCTAATTGCCTCTTCTATGTCTGGCAACTCAAATAATTAGCAGACCTGTATTTAATAGCGGTGCAAAGGTTCAACAAGCCCACGGTTTGGTTTGTACGTTATTGATCGGTTGGTTTGGTTTTGCATCCCTATATTATTATAATCTAATAATATTGATACTTCAGTATTTTTGTGTCTTGCTCAAGAACACTGTGAAACGTGGAGTGATTAAAGGACGACCCGCTCTCCCTCCTGAGCCACCACCGCCCCAATGGGACAAAATGGGAATATTTTATAAAAGAGCGTGAGGACTGAGATGGAGGGTGTGAAGGAGAGAACGGCAGGAGCTGATCCATATCTAGTATCTGAGTCGTGATTATTTGAACAGCAGTTATGAAGCCATAAGGCCTGGTCCTGGTTCCTGAACATGTTGACTTTAAACCTCCCTGGACTATAAATAATGGCTGATAAAGTCTCTTCTTCTTTGGTTCCTTCGCTCTCTGCCTGTCGTACATGTCCAGCGCTCTGGCCCTCCATCACCATCCCCCAGCATGTTCTGTATTAGTGGGTCTTTGTTGAGTGTTTGAAGTATGAAAATTAAGGAGGTGGGTGGGCATCCGACCACCGTACTCAGAGGAGACCTGTGACGCACACAGAACTATCCTCTGACTCCATTAGCATACCTCTGCTGGCACCGCTACAGACGCCACGACCTCCTCTACAGCTCTCTTATGTGGCTGCTATGATATTTGCATGGAGGCTCCACCACAGAAGTATCTGGAGGCTTAAAGACATCAAATCCTGTGAGATCCATCCGTGACTGTGCTGCTTTAAGGACGTCCATATAAAAGACTTATCACCAGTAGAATCTGATTCAATGTGTTGACAGTAAATAAGCCATTTACCAAAGTCTGGCTTGAATACTGTTAGGAATATTTAAAACGGATGCTGTTTATTTTTACTTTTTGTCATATTTCCATTCTAAAGAATAAATTTGTTCATGTTTTCACATGCGAAATGTCTGAAAACCACATGAACCTTTGTGTGAAATGCAGTTTCAAGTGTAATATCATGTGAAATTGGTTGTTCAAATTGTTTCCGCATGTGACGTCTTACATTTCTCATGTGAAACATTCGAAGATGTGTATGTTATAAAACATGTAAGACATGTAGGGCTGCAACGAACCATTATTTTCATTGTAGTATGAACATTTTCATGGATAATTTTTCTCGATTAACAGATTAGTTGTTTTGGTTTATAAAATGGTGAATAATGTTGATCAGTGTTTCCCAAAGCCCAAGATGACGTCCTCAAATGTCTTGTTTTGTCCACAATTCAAAGATATTTAGTTTACTGTCATAGAGGAGGAAAGAAACCAGAAAATATTCACATTTAAGAAGCTGGAATTTCTTTAAAAATTACTCAAATCGATTATCAAAATAGTTGGTGATTAATTTAATAGTTGACAACTTATCGATGAATTGATTAATTGTTGCAGCTCTAGAGAAATATTAAATAAAATCACAAATTAATCTTTGTAATCAATATTTTTTTTACCTCCCAAAGCCTCGAGCCGTCAGCAACATGCACATACATGTGTATCTAGATTAAAGCTGCAACGATTAATCAATTAGTTGTCAACTATTAAATTAATCACCAACTATTTTGATAATTGATTAATCGGTTAAATGTCTTAAATGTGAGCATTTTCTGTTTCTTTCCTCCTCTCTGACAGTAAACGGAATATCTTTGAGTTGTGGACAAAACAAGACATTTGAGGACGTCATCTTGGGCTTTGGGAGACACTGATCGACATTTCTTTCACCATTTTATAGACCAAACACAGCAATAAGAAATAATGGTTAGTTGCAGCCCTAATCTCGAACCCTCCGTGAACATTAGGGGATACAGAGAGCAGCAGTGGGGCCATTTGGGCTCCCGTCCTCCCTGCAGCGGGATAACATTTCACCAGTTTAGATTAGTCCACTCAGGGCCCATCAACACATGTGGAAGTGACCCTCAGACGCCTCTCGCAGGCCCGCTGTCTATCTGTGTGTGTGTGCATGTGTGTGAGAGACAGAGGAAGTGCATGGACCAGCTGATGCAGTGTGTGCTATGTTAACCCGTCCAAGGGCAGCATAGCAATAACAAACACAAGATCACAGCAGCGAGCTCACCTCTGACCCTGCAGCCTCCGCACAGCCGGCCAGATCATTATCGCTCTGACAGCCACTCAGGACGCAGCCAGCACACACACACACACACACACACACACACACACACACACACACACACACACACACACACACACACACACACACACACACACACACACACATACATTCAGACGCACTAAATACCAGTATGGGTGTCCCTCAATGCATGTTTTCAATCATTGACTCCCTTTAGAGAAATCAAAGGGATTTACTTTGAGAGACAAAAGCTTCCTCATTGGTGTCTGACAGTAAATGATTGACATTTAACTTTTGAATGCATTGGTCCCACCCACCCTGTGGGGGGACCTGCAAAGTGAAACCATCCACCATCCCCGCACCCTTGTTTACCCACAAGGCCGTTTGCTCGTCTGCGTCCTACAGCGGTGAAGAGTCGGGGTTGTTTTGGGGGAATTTGTGACGCCGACAGACTTTTCCAGAAAGCTTTGGGGAGCAGCATGCTTCATGGTAGGACCTGCATGTGTGTGTGTGTGCATGTTTGAATGAATTGTTTTTTTCTTGCTTCAGCATCTACCTGCGACCTCCCGTCATGGAAAATCTCCTCTTTAATATTTTGAATTTTTCCACCCCTCCTCCTCCTCCCTCCTCCTCCACCAGAGCCAACACTTTTAAACCGTATCAGTTTCCGTTTCCTCCAAACATCAGCCGGCTCCTTGACGTGAGTTCTCTCAGGTATAAGAGGCCGGCTGCCTGCTTATTAGGACAGACAGCTTGACATGGGGAGTGCAGGGTGACTCACTGTGTCAGCCTTGGAGCAAAGTGACCACTGGAAGTGGAACGGAGTTGAATTCGGAGTGACTTCCTGCTGTGTGTGTGTGTGTGTGTGTGTGTGTGTGTGTGTGTGTGTGTGTGTGTGTGTGTGTGTGTGTGTGTGTGTGTGTGTGTGTGTGTGTGTGTGAGTGAGAGTGTGAGTAACCTGAAATGATGTTAGAGCCAGAGGGCATTTTATTTTACTGGCACACTTTGTGACTGTCCTGTCTGTTCGCCTGCTCAATTTAGAAATGCTGTATTTTTGGGAGAGAAGCTGAAAATGTCACGGTTTACTACAAACAGTTGACTGGCAGAGAGAAGGTTTATTTAATTTGAGGCTGAATATTAAGGGCCAAGCTGCAAGATGAATTAGGTTTGATGAGCCGACACCATTTGTCTGAGAAACTTTGATACAACAGAGGTAGTTTGGTAGTGAACGAGCTTCTTGGCACGGTGTCCATGTGGAAGACAATCCCTCTGGCAGGTCAAGTAAACCCTGAACACTGAACACACTTTCCAAACCTCATTACAGAGACCTCCGCTGTTTTGTTGCTCGTGGGCCCCAATCAAACCTCCCCCGTTCTCCTCCTCCCTCTGCAATTCTTCTCAAATGAGAATTGAATTTCTTTTTCAAAGTGTTTATGTTATCATTTGTAAATCTTACCAGAAGTGGACCATGAGGCACAAGAGGGGAACTCATACACAGTTTAATGAAGTATTTACAGATAATTCCAACTGTCAAATACTTGTGCCCAATGACATAGTGCAGAGTGCTGACGCTCACAACCGCCTCCCTCTCTCTCCAAAACTCCCTCCTCGTTAAGCAGGCGGATTTGATTTCAGGTAAGACGTTATTGGGAGGAAAAGGAGGCTGCGGGGGCCGCCAGCGAGGGCCACGGCTTTTACCGAAAGGAAAACAATCCTCTGTGGTGCGTATCGGAGCTCAAAGGGCCCAGACGTTGAGAGGCTGAGATAGGCATAAGGACATTAGAGCTGATAGACGCACATTTGCTCTGGAAATAAAACTCCTGCAGGCTGTGTTGGACTTTTAAGGTTACTGCTGAGTCTATTAAGGGCTTCTGGCTCGACCTTTTTTGCACATTTGTGCATCTAAAAGGAAGAGAAATGAAACTTAAATCAGGCTGGGAATTCTTTGATATTCTATTAATCACTATTTTCTAATATGACACCTTTTAATTAAAGGTTTATATGTTTGGAAATTAACTTTTCTGTCCACCTGCCAATGTGGCTGGTTGATTCCACAATCTATCAGCAATAGATTACTATTGTAATCTTAATCTATAGCAGCCAGTTGCATATTTTACCAGCATTTGGCTGGTGACTGGTGCTAATTTCTAACCCTGGTTGTAACTTAATAAATAAATTAAAATAAATATTAAAAATAAATAATTTATTTAATAAATAAAAAGCCACCAATAAGAACAAATTAGGGTTTGTAAAAAATCCTTTTACCTGTTTATGTGGTTAAAAATGCAGTTGTAAATGCTCATAATCCATAAATACATGCTTAATAAGTTGTTAATTATTAGATTTTAGTCAAGATCCTCAACCTTATTCTTATTAATTTTGTATTAATGGATTGTAACTGATCTGTAGTAAATCATTTAATATTTAAAAAGCCATTAGTTAAAACGTTTAAGACTTTTTATTAATAGTGTTTTATTCTGTAGGTGTTGCAGAAAAAAATAGGTCATAATTTAAAGCTTTCAGGTCAACATTTGCACACTTATTTGCTTGATGGAATCTACAAAGTCACGATAATAATATTAATAATAATATCAATATTTTTCAATTAATAGTCAGAAAATTGATTTTCAATATCTTAAAAAAATGAAAATTGTAGCCTACTTATTCAAATAATAATAATAATAATAATAATAATAATAATAATAATAATAATAATATACAATAAATAATTAGTATTATTAATCTAATGATTTCGTTTAAGGTCTTTTTAGAGCTACAATAATCGGTGATAAAACTTTAACCTGCTATATTAGTATCCAGTCTGTGGAGCTTGT
Source organism: Sebastiscus tertius (assembly GCA_916701665.1). Taxonomy (NCBI): domain Eukaryota; kingdom Metazoa; phylum Chordata; class Actinopteri; order Perciformes; family Sebastidae; genus Sebastiscus; species Sebastiscus tertius. Next base: position 11,787 of record CAKAOH010005592.1, on the reverse strand, counting down.
CGCAGTGAGAAATGGTGTGAAGCAGCAATAATGGACTGGTGAGTCGTGACCTCTGCATGGAAGCAATTTAGGGAAAAGAGGTTGAAAGTGGCGTAAAAGACAAATTAATCCTCGACGGAAACGAGATACATCCTTTAAAAACAAGCCATTTGGAGCTTTGGCCCACTTTGGATATTAGAGCTGCTGCACACAGTTACAATAATACTATCAGATATATTAACTGCTGAGAAAAACTCCTTTAAATCTGCTTATTAACGGATAGAAATATAAAATAAGTCGAGTTCATAACCTTTTAAACATCTTATTCCCCGTTGATTCGCTCCAATCAGGCATATCAGCAAAAAAATGTGAAATAGGTGTTCTGCAAAAAATATGTATTTATTTTCGCTCCGGTTTTTGTTTAATAGTCTGTTTAGTGTCACACGTCTGTTGTTCGTTAAGAGTTCGTTACTTTCGTTTTCAATTAAAGCTGATTGATACCAGCACGAGCGCTTAATTTAGCGGAACACTGCAAAACGCAGAAATGAAATTTAAAAAAAAGTCAGTTAAAAAATAATGAATTCAGCCATAATATATGCTATAATATATTATTATTATTATTATTATTATTATTATTATTATTATTATTACTTCATGCGTATTATTAATATTATTACTTTATTCGTATTATTATTATTACTTTATTCGTATTATTAATATTATTTTTAGTGTGCGTAAAATAAACAAATAGTCCCTGTTAATCTATTATTTAATTTCGTATTATTATTATTATTATTACTTTATTCGTATTATTATTACTTTATTCGTATTATTAATATTATTTTTAGTGTGCGTAAAATAAACAAATGGCTCTTGTTAATCTATTTAATTTCGAATTATTATTATCATTATTATTATTATTATTGGTAGTGTCAGTAAATCTGCTAATTCGGTCAGATTTTATTGAGTTTAATGATGCTAATGTAATTAATTCAGCAATACTAAAGGCTATTAAAATGCTTTTAATGTTATTTTACACCTGAATCTCTGTCCTCAGGTCAGTTTCTGTGATTCTGAGTGACTTTACTTCATATTTTGGCCTTGAAGGCCTTTTCTTTATGCATTGTCTCACTCATCTTTGTCATCATCATCATCATCACTAGGCAGCAGTACAACAGAGAGCTCATGAACGACCTGCAGCATTCACATGAATAAATTACGCACATGCACCGTGGAGTGAAATGTTGATATATGAGAGAGAAGGTTTGTCCTTCATCAGGAAATACCGAAGAGAATTCAATTAGGATGATTTCGTTGCGTTTCTGGATCATTTGCAAACACTGAAAGACGGTTAACTTTATTAAGAAATGCATAGAGACTCTGGCAGCATGTGGCTGCAAATATTCCTGCTTTTTCGCAAATAACAAAGTGATTAAAATACTTGAAAGACTTCCTGATATATTTGTATCTAACGAGACCAGCAGGTTTGCAGACTCCTGACCTCATGCGTAAATCCTCATTGGTCCCAAATGGATCATTCTTCCACCTGATTGATAAGAGTGAAACTTTTAGCCAAAATAGTTTCCATCCAATCATCATTGTTTATGAATACATAACGAGGACAGAGAAGCTGGAATTATTCCTCACTTTGCTAAATTGAGACAATTAGAATCTAATTCTCAAATTCATTCCCATAATACTAGACAGGTTAATCATCCTCACCTGCCTTTTTATAAAATAAAACATGGCCAGTACTCCCTCAGATATCATAGAGCACCAAAATACATGTTATCAAGAGCTCGTTATCATTAGAACATTTTAAAAGGAAATTATCATCACATTTAATTCATGTCTAATTATCTTTTGATATGTTTAGATATATTTTCTTTTCTTCTGTACTGTTTTTTGTATGTATTTCATTGTTTTTATTGGATTGTTTTCCACTGTTTGGTTAGGGTTTTTCTGCACATTTTGTGTACTTGTTGTTTTTTTAGCTTTTGTTGTATTTTTAAAGTTATGTTAGCTTAGATCGTTCTACCTTTTTTGTTATTGTTTTTCTTTTCTCCTTGGGTTGGTGGGGGAGGTGGCTTCTTGACCTCTCCTGACACATTTTTTTTTTTCATTGACTGGATTTTGTGAAGTTTTATATAAGTGCAAATAAATAAATAAAATAAAATTGTTTGTCAGGTTTATTGGTGATGATTTCATATTTCTTATCTTTTTTTCCCCTCCTGACATTGGAGACTGTAAATTTGACAAAAAAAAAATCGTAACTCAAGGTCCACTTACTATCTTTTACTGGAGCTTTTAACTACATCTAACAGTCAATATAGCTCAGTTTGTTCCCTACTTGGGTCACATAATGACAGCTGTGGCTTCTTGACCTCTCCTGACACATTTCTTGTTTTTTCAGATTTTGTGAATTTTTATATATGTGCAAATAAGTAAATAAATAAAATAGAGTCAATTTAAGATATAGACATATAATTTAATCTTTTATAATGAATAGTTTTTGGCCTTCCTGTTGTTTTTTCCTGTTTTCTGTGTTTTCCTCTTCGCCACACAGCCGCGCTGTTTGCACAAATGACGCTTCTTCTTTCCTCAGTCAAACACTCACAAGGTGACAACTAAAAAAAAATCATAAAAAACACTTCCTCGCTGCAGGCACGTTACATAACTTATAAAAGATCATCCAAAGACGAACAATAGAAGCCAGACATCACAGAAAAACATTTGTTTCTTTTTTTGTCTTTAAAAAGAAACATCATCAAGATTCTAGAATCTTGATGTTTCTTTTTTTGTCTTTAAAAGAAACATCGTCAATATTCTAGAATTTAGAACGTGCGTAAATGTATTTAGAACGTGCGTAAATGTAGTTTATGTAAATGCACATTTTCCTCTTTTGTAATGTAAATTCAAGTCTATGGTTATTTATTAATGTCTCATTTTTTTTGCTTGATCCTATCCAGATGCATTCTTCTCTAAATTATTCTGCTGACTTGTTGAATTTTAAATGAGTTTTGTGCCCCTAGTTGTGCTCTGCTTCAAATCACATGCAGGGTCACTCTCTATAAATCGCTCTGCTCCTTGGATGTGAAATAAATAAAAGTGTGTTATTCTTTCTGTTGCTTTTTTTAATATTTTTTGGAGTATAGGAGGAGGTTTATATAGGCGAGCCTCCAGGCCATGCCTCACACACACACACACACACACACACACACACACACACACACACACACACACACACACACACACTTACCTGTGCACTAAATGTGTTC
>CAKAOH010005591.1:0-102283 GCA_916701665.1 Sebastiscus tertius | reverse complement strand
TCCACTTGGATCTCCATAGCAGGGGCTGTACACAGGGGGGGCTGTGGTCACCACCCACCCACTGACACACACACACACACACACACACACTTTAGAGAAATGTCTGCAAGAGGGAGAAGTCTAATTTTAGTGTCATGCAGTAAGCCTGCAGCTGCCTACCTCTCACACTCACAGACTCTTCAACACACTCACAAATACATCTCAAATACAAGACGGGCGCAGTCGGGTAATGATTGACAGACTTGACTGCACCGGCTTCTTACTTCCTCCTGTGACACAGTCAGACATAAGCAGACTTTTTTTCTTTTCTCCAGTCTGTTTTTCTCCCCTTTCTCTCCGCCTGTTAATGATTGACAGACAAGACCATACAATGTATAGACAGAACCAGACCTAATGATTTTTTTATGTCTGACGGTGTGTCTGCTACTTTACAAACAGGTGACAGATATACTGTCATACCCTGCAGAGCACGTCTGGTATTTAACATTTTTTATAAATAGGTTGTTCCGCCCTATGATTTGGTCAATAAAACTTATTTAGGATACACATCATTTATGAAAATTGTAAAACCCAAGCAGTTAATGTTTTAGATGAATTCCAAATAGTGACACGTTTAGATTTTATGGTTTAACTGATCAGGCTGACCTCAGATTAGAAGTAAGCATGGTGGTGTTTTCGCAGGGCTTTCCTGGAGGGTCTGATCAACCCGCTACAAGAACAGGTGGAGGAGTGGAAAAAAGGAGTCAACACTTTGGACAAGGACCACGCTAAAGGTAGGACAAACACAAATGTAATCGCACACAAGAATGTAACGCAACATGCTGATCCAGAAATGACTTTGACATTAGGATACATCTCTAGGATACATTTTAAAGCAATGTGAAGTGGCAATGTTTTAATATATTCTATATTCTATTCTATATTACAAAGTGTATGAAAAACTGTACCTTAGTTTTTACACCGTTCGTTGACTTTTTTTTTTTTTTTTAACCTTGTCCATCTGAACCAGAGTATAAAAGAGCCCGGCAGGAAATAAAGAGGAAGTCCTCGGACACACTGAAACTTCAGAAGAAAGCAAAGAAAGGTAAAAAAAACCCAAAAAAAAAAACATATTTCATTTTATATTTAAAAACAAAACTTATGTGAGCTCACAGAAATGACACTGCCAAGCACAGGTTAGGTGCTTATAATGATGGAGATAAATCTTGTACCAACAATCTTGTACTAAATCTTGTACCTACAGAATAGTAAAACATCACACTACACTACATACACTGGCTTATTATCTTCATTGTGCTGGCATAAGAACTAGCTAGAAGTATAGGGATCACACACTTCACGACTAGGAGCATTGTCCGCTAAACTCATCCATCTTAAGTGTCTGTCAGAGAATTTGTTCAGATCCAATTTGCTGGAAAGCAAACAAATAAAATGCTTTTGTTATCCTCTACTAGTTTGCAACTTAATCAGGAAGCATGAAAGTCTTTTACGCCCCCTCACGCTAAAACATTAGCTATATATACATGTATTTAAAACAAAGTAAGGAAAGGTTTGTTTCTGCCATCACTAGCCAGACCAAAGCAATATGGGGTTTTCATTGACCTCTATGAGAATTTAGCAAAGATCTGTTACTCTAATACAGCTAAAATTAGACTTTGGCTGGTGAATTACTCCAAATGCTATCACTTATTTTACTTGAACAATGTGCACCTGGGCCTTGGTAGTATTTTAGTTTTAGTTTGATTTATGCTGTGCTGGATTAAAGACCCGTATCTGCAAAAAAGTCAACATTCAGGACTAGAAGAAAAGATCTGATTACTGAAATCATAAAAGCAATCAGTCATAGAAACAACTTGTGAAGGAAAATGCCACCTTGTATTTCAAATAGGAAAATGGGAAAATGTCCAAATTGTATATAAGACGTTTTCATTAGACAGCAGCGATGTGTATAGAAGAGGTTTGTCCTCTCTGATTAGACTTGTCCAGATCTAGTACAGCTAAACATTACCTTACTTGGTAAACACTCTGTGAGAGGGCAGGGGCTTTTTCCCTTCTGCAGCTCTCTTGGCTCAGGTTCTACATACGCATTCACCTACCTAGAGAAAAAATAGCACACACAAAAAAGGGAATTAGATGAATATGCTTTCAGTATGTTTGGAGATGTTGATAGTTTCAGGTTTGAATCAGTGCATTTCTCCCATTCCTAAAGTCAACAGATGTTCAGGGAAAAGTACAAGAAACTTTTATTTAAAAAAAGAAAAGATAAGTGGTTCTTCTTACGTCTACTATGCAGTAGATTTAACTTTAGCATGTAAGTGATGCTGCACATAGTGATCATTACTAATACTGCTACATACAGTAAGACTGTCATTCCCCCACAGCTGTCTGCATGACTTTGATTATCATTAAACACTGTTGGCATAAGCTTGAGACGGACCACAATTTGTCAGTTCTGGGATTGTTGCAGGAGAGAACCTCTCCTTGTATTAATTTACAAAATATGTCCAGCCTGTTTGAAAGGCATGGTCTTGATGAATTTGTATTCACTGACCAATAGACCAGTGTTACCAGTGAGAAGGCAGCAGTGACCCTAATGCTATTTTCCAGATGTGCCAACATATGAGCATACTATTGGTAACAGATGATATCACCTGTAGAAAACAAAACCTTTTTATATTTGGGATTGTTTTTTGAATTGGCAAATTTTAAATTGACAATTAATGCAAATGTTACATTAAGAGAGGCATTTCTGTAAAGATTAGCCCGTTTTTGCACTTGTATTTATACTAAGATTGTTATAATACTGGGTGGGAAACATTTGATAATGGTATTGCTTTAAAAAAACAAACATTTTTTGAGTCCTGCAATGCTTAAACGGGCATCCAGACACACAAGACTGCACCTTTTAGGTGATGCATTAGTGTTAAGTGCTGGCACTCTTTCAGTTGACTTGGATTTTTTCCCTCTCCCTGTCCCCATGTGGTTCTGATACCGTCCTTCTCCTTATGCTGCACTGCAGCTGATAATCTGGGTAAGTCAGTTTGTGGAATAGACACACTGTGCAGGTTGTTGTTCCTTGCATTATAATGCTTAACCAAGCATATTGGTTGCATTGTGAAGAAACCACCGTGGATATTGAGTTTTATGCAAAGATGAAATATGTGTGGATGCTGCTAAATATTGGCATGCTATATTTCCCCTCCACAGATGTGGCAACTATTGTTGCAGTCTATCGTTGCCACTCCGTGTTGGCGCATTACGATATAATGTCTGTGAAGCTGTGGTCCCCTATAGTTTTTTTACTTCCTTTGTTTTTTTTTATGGCTCCTCTCATTCATTGTAGTTCTGGGTCAGAGGCCCCATGTTGTTAAGCACCTGGAGTAGTGAAGTGTTCTTGAAAGGGAAATTTTCAACAAGAAACAGAGGTGTGCTCCATAACTGAGCCTTTGCTCTGACCCACTTGAGGGTTGAAATAGAAAAAGAGAATTTCTTCATTGAATCAGTATCACAAGCCGTGTTTCCATTCACATATTTGAAGCGCATTTTAAAGTATCGCATTAGCAATGCTGTATGGAAACGTCGATAAAACTTCCTCAATTGCAAAAAAAAAAAAAACGTTTTTACACTCGCTGAGGTGGTTTTTGTCTTTGTTGAAAAAGAATTGTTGCGCTAAATGGGTCATGGAAATCCCTTTGCCAAATACATTCTGACTTAGCAAACATTTAAAACCTTTAACTCACATGGCTGATCAGCTGTTTCTGCTGTCGGCATCTTCCCCGGATATCCCCATAACGTGTAAATGCTTGTCTTCGCCTGCAGACAACATGAAACATGGCCAATACTAGTTGACATGAAAGACCAATTAAAACTTTTTAAACAAGTCAAACACATTCCTGAAGACATCTCTCCATTTTTCTATCGCAGATGGTTAGATGGCCAAGCCGACTTGTTTTGTTTCTGGTTCACAACCTCTTCTTCTTCTTCTACTCTGTTTACTGGCAGATTACAACCATTCGCAGCCTATAGCGCTAACTTCTGACCAAACTAAGCTTTAGCCGAGTTTATTCACTCCAAACCAGTTGATGGAAATGCGCCTGATTTCTTTTTTTTGTGACGTTTCAAAAGTTTTCTTAAAATTAGCTTGACAATTGAATGGAAACACGGCTACAGTAAGAGTAAAAACATGCTTTGGTCTGAAGAAGAAAGAGAGGAAAGGAGGTGAAGTGGAGGCCTGAGATACACTCAGGTCCTGGCTCCTTCTGCTTTACTGGTCCAGTTCTGCAGTGTTTCATTCATTTCTATCAATTGTCTTTTGTTTAATCCGCTCTGTGGTGTCTTCCTTAAGTGTGGTCCATGCTGACAAGCTTCTGTACCTTTACTCTGCTCACACTCGCACATTTTATCTCGTCTTCAATGAGCCACCTAGTGAGAAAACCAATAAAAAGAAGTGTTGCCACAACAAAACTGCTTTAAATGCTGGAAATTCATTTAAGTTCATTTAATTTTGTTAGAGATTCCCCCTGATGTGAATGAAGATAACTTCAACTCACTTAACCCAACTGCACCTGTTCCACCCAAAAAGTCTGTAAACTCTGTGACCTCCGTATCACAGAAATACAAACAGACATTTAAATCAAGTTTAGGACTTGGCTACTAGTTTTAGTCATAACACTCTATTTACGCACAGAAATAACACCCCATCTGTCTGCTTGTGTTGTCGAGTGTATATCTGATGTGTTGACTTGATGTGTGTCTTGTGAGGGTGTTTTTCTGACCTGAGACCTTAGCCTTGTTAAGTAACAGCCTGTGACTGCGACCTAATGTAATGTAATCATCGGTCATGTGAAAGCTGAAGAAGCTAATCTCATTTCAGTGTGTGTGCACATGTATCTACATGTGTTCAGGCTGTGCAGACCCACACCATATTCATCTTGGCTTAGAAGTTGAGTTTGGTAAAAAAAAACAACTATGGAACATCAGTAAGATGTTTGAGGCTTTAGCTCAGATTTAATGTTTTTAACCTTGATGATAAATAATAGATTGTACAACACAGTAAAGCAGATAAAAGGAAAGTCTTGCGTTGCATCCACATTGTCAAAATCAACAAAAATATTGAGCCATGACATTGAAAATCTTTTAGATATCACAAAGCAACGCTTTCTGTACTCCCAACACAACAAACTCTGACAACACCGGTGTCCCGCGGCACTCCTCTCTCCAACTTTCACTCACATTTCCACTGTTGTCTTCTGGTAAAATGTCACATGACACAATGACAAAACAGAAAGCGAAAGGTAAGAAGAATGTATTATTGTAGGGTCCTTTGCATGATGTTATCAGACACTTACAGTATAATAACAATCTGAGCCTGTGAGCACTTTTAGTGGACGTACATTTACCGTGCCAGGTTGCCCCAAATGATTACATTACAGTCCGTTTAGCAGCTGCAGTCTAGTCTAAAGCACTCTCCCTCAATACTGGACCAGTTCCAGAATTTATTGCCCCTGTTAGTCACTTGGACACAAAAACATGGTAAACTAGGGTCCAGGTTGAAAAATACCAAAGTTACCCTTTAATAAAGTGGTGAGGCTTATCTGAGTTCACTGGGAAAGTGCATTAGCGTGTGTCGGTTCAATTAACAGACATCTACAGTATGTCATCATCGCTGAGTCATCATTAGGGTGTGAATCCAAAAAAAAACAGTCACCACTGTGACACCACATGTCACAGGTAGTAATTGAATACTGTGGCTGCTTGCGAAACATGTTTCTGGGTGGATTTGTTTACAATGCAGTCAGTGACCTTCAGTGAACCCTCAGTGTTTTGTCTGTGGTTGAAGAGAAAGAGGAAGTAGCAATCAGGGCCTCGCCATTCACATACTTGCACAAGCACAGATGCACAAGTTAGAGTACAGACACCAGGAATGTGTTCAGTTCAGCTCTAACAACCTCTCTTGTTTACCACAAGTTGACATCTCATGCCAAGATGTGCCTGCATTGTCTCAGCACACGTGTGTTTGTGTGTGTGTGTAACTCCGTCCATCCGTGCAATTACATATTTTACATCAACAGTGATGTCTGCCTCAAGCTGATTGAGTAATGACAATGGCTTTTGGCTGAATATTAAAGGTATATTTACCCTTTTATTGTCAGTTTCCACATGAGCTAGTATCATGCATATTTGGAATTGACCTTGTGATTCACTTTTTAAACTCAAATATTACCGAGTGAGCCTCAATGAAATGAGTTTGCTTGCATTTGCAGAAAGGATTCCAACTTTTTTCATGTGATTAAATGAGGGAAGGGATAAGGTAACAGAAGTACATGAGGAAGTAATGGGACACTGATTGTAATAATGTTAAGCACTACTCAAGATACTCGCGGGCACTACCAAAACAGCAACAAAGAAAAATATTTGGCTTTCCATCTGTCTCGGACAAAGTGCCTCAACTTACAGTAGCGTCTTTCCAAACCCCACTGTGGTTGCGAGGAGAATGCAGTCTGCCAACACTCGAACTAGTGGGAGCATACCAGAATGCAGTATGCTCTCTCTCGTTTTACCGCGTGCCAAGGAGACACCACAGCATCACTGGCTTTGGGAGTTGAAAAGCTACTTTTTCTACATTGAGGCAAACCAAGGCCTAAAGTTTAAAATGTTTTTTTTTTTTTTATTCATCTTAACACAGAGTTACTGAAAACATGGCTGTGAATGATTCTCAGTGTCACACAACGTATTTCTCCGAGCATTACAACAGAGCCTACATTCACTCCAAGCATTTTTTGTCAAGCAACTGTTCACAATTTGACTTTATAGATGCACTTAATACTTGATTTTTTTTTGCATAACCTTTCATTAACGATTGACCAGCTGTTTATAACTAGTGATTAAAACATTATTTGAAATGTCAACTCAGCTTACAAATAATTTTATTTGGCAATAAGATGGAAAAAGGACTAATTTTGCCTGGAGGGAAGTGAACAATAATGAGTTCAGGTCCTGCAGTGGAAACCAGACTAATGACTGAGGCCTGTCTAGCCCTCTCAGGCTCAGTCATACTGCCAGTCCTCCGCAAAACCTTGTACAATGTAATTGTATACTTGTCTGCTCAAAAAGTGGTCTTTGGAGCTATATGAGACTGAAAACATATACTGCAATTTGGACTTTCTATACAGTTCATCATGGTCTCCATAGTTGTAATATAGTAGGAACCGCCATAAACACACGCATAACTAGCATTCCTCTCAGCGCTACAGTCACCATAACAAGCTCGGTAAAAGAATTGCATCCATATGGAAACTGTTTGTCTTATTTTGTCAACAACCATCAAGCACCGTCTACACGGGATTCATATTATTTTATTTTGTGGTGTTGGTGTACTTGAAAAGTTGCGGTAATACTGCAAATATTTGTCCTTTTGGTATTTCGGTTGAAACACTTAGACAGCTACACTCGACTCAAACCTGCCTCGAATGGGGAAAGAAACAGTCCAGTGTCATTGGGTACAAACATCGTCTTAAATCCACCACAACATATAGTGCAGAGTTGTACTTGACTACTCCACCTGATATCAACGTTCACACTGCACTTGAGTGATTCAAACATTTAGTCAGCTGTTAGTGGGCTCATAATGACAGTAAGTGTTTCCGTTTGGTACTTTTCCATCATCTCAGCATTTGCGTGTGCTTGAAGCCATTGTTAATTGTCATTTTAATTGTGGTGTAGTCGACTGATGGAAGGATAAAGCGGTGGAAACGGAGCTTCCCACATGCCGTATCATACATAATGTATAGACCGCACTGCCACGTCAGAGAAAGGAGAGAGAGCACCCATCCTTATGTTTTGCATTTGAGGTGGAAGTTAATTTGCCCGTGTAACTCTATCTGCATTTCTTTACTACTGATTTGCATGATACTGGGCCGCACGTCAAATGTCGACGAAAGACGCCAGTTTGTTATCTTTGCCCAGACACAAGAGCAGACAGACAGACCACAGAGTTGCTCACTGTGGGTTTAACCTTGATGTATCAAAGTCAAGACTGTGTGTGTGTGTGTGTGTGTATATGTTGGTGTGTAAGTGTAGTTCAAGTGGTTAGATAATGCCTTTGAGGCCCACTGCATGTCGTCTTGGGCAGTCGCCAGCCTTCCTGCCTCCTTGGAGAACTCAAGAGGGCTTGATTCGGCTTCAGGGTATCCTCTCTTATAAACGCACACTCGCCCACAGACACACACACACACACACACACACACACACACACAGACACACCTATATACACTACACCCCGCACAAAGACGCACACAGTGCTGAACAGCAGGATAACCTTGTGCTTGCATATGCATATTCAAACACACATATAGACAGCATGAGGACCAGATGGTCACGGATATACCTCGCACACTTGTCATTCGTGAAAGCACACACAGTCTCTCTCTCTCTCTCTTAACCCCGTCTATAAACACTGGAATTTAAGTGTTTGACAAAGAATAACAGAGAGATAGTCAACAAAAACGTTTTGCACTTTTGGCTATGATGGATTCAAGTCCAAGATGAGCACCGGTTTAAAGTAGATAACAAGAGAAGGAGGAAACTCTTCCATCACACGAGTGGCCCTTCATGCGGAGGTGATAGCCAAAAAAGTAGCGGGGACATTCAAATGCTGAAGATAACAATGTCTACAATGATAAGATTAACATGTAGAGCAGTAGTAGCAGTCCAAGCCAGCACTAGAGAGAAACCTTTAAATGTTCTTTCATTGCTACATGATCATATCGCTTGTGATTATTCATGCATGTTACAGTAGGAGAACTCTATTCTTTTTAGTGTTTGTGTTGTGAAGGAAGATTGAGGTTTAGTGGTAAAAATGTATCTTGATTTTGAAACATTGTTAAATAGTAAAAAGACCAGTCAAGTGTTTCCATATGAGTTGGCAACATTGTTATACCTGTAATAACATATATATTCTTTTTGTATGTCCGTTTTGTTTCCAAGGTCGTGGTGATATCCAACCCCAGTTGGACAGCGCCATGCAGGATGTCAGTGATAAATACATTCTGCTGGAGGAGACAGAGAAGCAGGCCCTGAGGAAGGCTCTTATAGAGGACAGGCAGAGGTTCTGCTGTTTCGTAGCCATGCTGCGGCCCGTAGTGGTGAGTACAGCGCGGGGGAGAAAGAGAGAAACGAGCCTTCAGAAAGCACTCAGAATGACAGAAAGTCTCTTCACTCCACAGGGTCTTTACTTTTTTTGCATATGTATTCTTTCTCTTCTTTCTACCACCCACAAATATCTGCTCTCTCTCTCTCTCTGCCGTTTATTCTTTTAGGATGAGGAGATTTCTATGTTGGGAGAGGTCACCCATCTCCAGACCATCTCTGATGACCTCAAAGCCCTGACCTCTGACCCGCACAAGCTTCCCCCTGCTAGTGAACAGGTGAGGAAACCTATCAAAGATGAAACAGTCGGTGCTTAAACAACTGACCTTCAGATCACTGTCACAATACATACCCCTTTTGATCCCTGTATGACTTATTTTAGTTTTTTTCGTAGCTGTATTTAGAGCTGGTCCTCTTCACGAGCATGACTAATACTTTCCTCCCTCGCAGGTGATCATGGACCTTAAGGGCTCAGACTACGGTTGGTCGTATCAAACGCCGCCCTCATCCCCCAGCACCACTATGTCCAGGAAGTCTAGCATGTGCAGGTAGGCTCCTACAGCCAATCACAAGACTCATAGCCATAAATAGAGGATTTGTCTTTCAAGTACACATTTACCGGCTGTACCCATAAAACCTCTTTGTGATCCAGTGTGTCAAAATGATGTCGAACGGAAAATGAATTTTACTCCAGTTATTTTGAACACCCATTTCCAAGAACTGAGGAATGAGGAGAGGCAAGGTCTATATTTGGTCATGTTAGATATTATATTATAGTATTTAATGTATACACATAGGAAATCTGCAAATCTGTCCTGTAGACCCTTTCAGTGGTTATGGAGTGGTTATCAGTGTAATGCAGTAGGAAACCAGGACATGTCTGCCACCAAGTGGTCAATATGGAGTAGTTTTCAAATTATTTTTCTTAGTTTCTTTGTGTCTCTGCTTCATCTCCTCTTTGATAGTGATAGTTAATTAATTCTCTGAGAAATACAGTTAAAGTGGACCTACTTTATCAAAGAAAAGGCACACAGATAAAAAAAAATATGGATTAAAGGATAGAGAACTAAATAATAATAATAATAATTGCCAAAAAAGCATACTTTTTGTTTTGTAGCTGTTCAGAACATGTCTTCTACCGTCTGTCCTCCCTGCTTTTTTGTGTCTCCCAATGATTTTTCCTGAACTGTTCTGGTCTAAAGAAAGAAATGTAATGCCTGGGTTGTGTACTGCTTTGCATTTGTCAATTTTGGGGTTGTGGTTTTTTTTATGATTGAATCAAAACTGCGTCACTGGTTATGTCATGATGAGAATGTTTTAAACCCGCTATAGAGGAGCAATTATCAGTCCACAACAAGCCAGATGTTTTGTTGATCCTTAGATGGGTAATGTTTTAATCCACAAATCATCGTGAGACAGTCGCTTTTATGATTTTTTACGCTTTGCAATTTATAATTCTTAGTATTTTTTATTACTAGAAGCTTAAACTAGGTATAGTTTTGCTTTGTTCTTGTGCATTTTATTGTCAACTTTGTACATGACTTGGTACATATTGTATGTATTTTTCATAGTACAGATTTTGCAATATACCATTTTTATATCTGCTTCAGATATTCAAATCTTTTCAAGTCTCAATTCACACAGTAATTAGACCCAGTGTTTATGCTGTTTTGGCTTTTCATGCTCAGAGGCATGAAATCCTGTGATTTGCTGCCTGTAATTATTGTCATTATGGTTTCACGCCTCTTACGTTGGTTTGTTTTGTTGTTTTGACTGGATTGGCCTCAGTCACTGCCTGCTGCATCTTGGTGTGCTGTGTTAATTGTTTCCCATCCTGTCTCTCCCCAATCCCCTGCCTCCATTCCCTCCCTTTTTTTATTCCTTTTTTTATCTTTCTTATCCAACCTTCCTTTCTTCAATCCATGTCTTTGGGTGCACTTGATTTTCCTTACCCCCGCCGATCCTCCCCTCATCCATCACTCCTTCCCCTTTCACAGTAGTCTGAACAGCGTTAACAGTAGTGACTCCAGGGGATCCAGTGGCTCTCACTCTCATTCTCCTTCCTCCTCTTCTTCCTCCTCTTCCTCAAACCACCTCTTCAACCACCATCACCCCCGCCATCGTTACCGTAGCTCCACGCTACCCCAGCAGGCCCCGGCCCGGCTCTCTAGCATCTCCTCCCACGACTCGGGCTTCATTTCTTCATCACACGACCAATACACATCGTCCAAATCATCCTCGCCCATGGCAGCTGAAACGAAGGTAAGAGAAACCCTCAGCCACCCACACTTGCCACATAATTTTGCCCCTAAGTATGTACACATGGTTGAGACAAGTCTATAAAACCACACATGCTCTATGATTTACAAGTCATTGTAGTCAGAGACAGAGAAAACGCCAAACCAGCAGCTCTTTTCTCACACATCTCCCTAGCTACTATGAGAGGCAGTTTAGCTGGCAGCAGTAAGTGTATGTGATCATGGTGAAGTCATTTCACTGCTATTATTATAGCATAAATGCTCAGGAAATTAGTCTGCCTCCATTCTAGCCCAGGGCAAAACAGGTCAGCCCCATCCTGCTATTAAAGAATCGACCGCTGTGACAGACTGTGGTTTGGCTTCAGCGTACTGTGTGTTGTATTTTCATTAAATGTATCACAGTAAAATGACATGTTACAGCGTCAACCGTATCTTTTACAGACACTAAGACTGTGTCTCTATCAGCGGGTCTCATTCTGGTCAGCCTTATCCAACCATCTGACACAAGGTTTCAGATAATTATCGATGTGATGGCCCAGAGGATTATCTGCTTGGGGTTTGTGGTTTGAGATCAACCATGAGAAGCGGCTGCACTAGCTGACATTTTGCGAGCTCGCCAGCAACCAGAGTTTCCCCCGTCCAGAACACATTGGTATAGTTAGGCTCCAAGTTTTTATGATGCAGTGAAGGTGGTTTGGCAAGTCGGTACCTGACCCATTTACAGTACAGTCCCTCTCGTTGCCTCAGTTTTAGTGTAGCTACAGTAGTTTTGAAAGAGAGCAGTCTTATGGCTAAACAGGGCTTACGGGGTCTTACTCCTCAAACAAAAGGTCAATAAGGCCGGGCCATGGCTTACACGTAATGTGGATCTCTTTAATTTCCTTCCATTTTCAATACCGACTTCTATGGAGGGTGATGTTCTGTAGCTGGCCCCAACTCTTTATCTCCTTCTGGAGGGCAGCATGCAAAAAGATTATTTCCCTATAGGCATATTATTAAAGGCACAATGAGTAGGATTTTCCTAAAAAAACAGTGTATAGACTATAATAATCCCTCTCAATCATCCCTTATGACCCACTAGAGGTGTGTGGCGGTGCTCTGCCCTTATTTTGTATTTTCTTTTCATTTTGCTGTGTTCGGGACATTTCTGTGTGTCAGCCTCTATAAAAATGTAGCGAGCCATTGCCAGATAGTAAGCACGCATCAAAGAGGAAGCTACGAAAATGGCGGACACAGTGCAGAAAAATCTCAATTGTTAAACTTAATTACATTTGTCATATACACACACAGTTACATACACACAATTTGATCCTACTGCATTTAACCCATCCTAAGCATTTTAGGAGCAGTGGGCTGCTGTAAAGCCGTGTCTCACTCAATGACACAGGAGCTGGGGACCGACCGCCAGCCTTGCGGTTAGAGGACAACCCGCTCTACCCAAAGCGCTACAACCGCCCCAAAATGCAAATATATAGCGAGGCGAAACGCCAAGCTGACGAAGCTTGTTCCAAAAAGAGAATGAATCTGGGGTTGGCTTACACTCGCTGACGAGCACCGCAACCCTCGTAGAGCCGATGAGGAGGGGCCAAATTTGAATGTTATGTTTACAAAACGTAACTGACAAATCCTACTCATTGTGCCTTTAATGTTAACGAAATAACCAGGGCTAATAGATCTCTTTTAAAATATCATGCGTCACAAGTTTGTGAGGATACTCGAACATCCTAAAGAAGAAGGACTTTGCCTGTGCTTCCCTTTAACAAAGCTCCAACACTGCTGATGTCCATGCAAATTATGCTGGTATGACTCCCAGTGCACCTTCTCCTCAGCCTCTATAACCACATGGCTGAACTCCTCACTAACTGCTGAGAACTGTGGAAAAGTTGCCCGTGCTCTCTAACAAAAACTGCTTCTCTCTGTCTACCTGCTGACATGTCTGTCTTTGCGATTCTTCCCCTCCGTCTGTCTCAACTCCTACACCCCTCCTCTCTCTCTCCCTCTGGTCTTGTCCCACTGCCTGCTTGCTGCTGCCCTCGCTGTCCCAGCCTTGTCCCAGTTCCAGGTCCTCTGAGGTATCAGAGACTGGGCAGCTCCACAGTGACTGCAGCTCCCCCTCTCCTCTAGCTGCTGCTAGTGCACCTCAGCACGCTACTGACAAGGTGAAAAACACTCATCCACCAGGAACCTTAACCCACTTTCACATACATGTCGCACCACAGCTTCCTCATACTAAACTTCAAACTTGGCCTCGACTTTAGTTTATGACAGAAATGTTAAAAGGAACATCCGAACTCCCCGGCATGTGCATCGGTTTCTCCAGTTTTCATTCAGTTCACCATTTGTGACCATTTCCTTTGTTGGATTCCTTATTATTTTCGTGTTCCTTTTGAATGTTTTATGCTCAGTGATGTCTGTTTTGTTTTATTTTACCACTGTTTATCATTTCAATAATTTATCCCATTGTGTGTTTTGTTCTATTTTGTCGGTTTGTGTTATCATCCCTCCTCCCACCGACGCGCACACATCCAGTTGTCCAATGGTTTTGACCACTACAGTCCGGCTCATTCCCCCTACATGCATAGCAACGGGGGGAGTTTGGGCTCAGGGTCAGGGTCAGGCACCGCCTTTCCCTTCTTCCCTCCTTCCTCCTCCTCCTCATCCTACACCACCTCCTCCTGCCCCACTCGTTCATGGTCACGTCCCGCCTCAGCCTTACTGCCAGACCAACCTCACAACAGCGTGCTGGGCTCCACCATGGTGCCTTCATCACGAGTCCCCAGCTGGAAGGTTTGTTCATCAACCTCGGTCTCCATGTACCTATTCCCTTCCTCCCTCATTTTTACTGTTGTTGCTCATCAGTTTGCTTCTTTTATACTTAATATCTGCAGCTGAAAATAAGGAGGACATATTTTTAAGTACTCAGAGAACAGCACATCAGAGAAATGTAAAATATCGACACTGACATGTCTTTTTTTTTTTACAGGACTGGGCTAAGCCAGGCCCTTATGACCAGCCCATGGTCAACACACTGAGGAGGAAGAAAGACAAGGACACCCGGGCTATAGTGGACAGTAATGGTAGTGTGATAAATGACAGCAGCCCGTCCTCAGGCCTGGCCTTGCTCTCGACCTCGGCGCCAGCTTCGGCTGCACTACAAACATCAACATCAGTGGAGGAGAAGAACAGAACTGTGGCTGCACCTCTCAAGGTCAGTTTTAGTCTCCGTCTCACACAAATACAGCCTTCATTTAGCAATCAAATAGAGAAAACAGAGACCTGTTGTGTTAATAAGTTGCTGTTCATATTAGCAACTTGTTGAAGTTTGCTGTCAGCCTCAGTACTACTACGTGGTCTCCATTAATTGTTGTATCATCTGATTTATATTTTTGCTGGTTTATGTTGTTAAATACAAAGTAGCTCCTTATATTTTCAGTCTATCTTTGTGCTTGAAAACATTAATACTTCGGTGCAGCAGGTGGAAAATGACTTATTCATAGTCAGCGTATTACTACCTACAGTAGATGGCATCGGTACACCCCCAGCATCAAGAAACAGACAAGAGTAGCTGCACAAGAGCAAAGCAATACAGTGCTGTGGACGGGGACGGCAGCAAAATGTGTTTTAGCCACCTAAAAAAATCAATATCCGTTTAAGTGTACGCTATATTTAGAATATTTTCCGACGGCGAACTGAACTGAAAGTGAAGGAAAGAGCTATCTGATGGTAAGAAAAGCAGTCAAAATATTCTAAATATAGCGTACACTTCAACGGATATTGTTTGAGCCTTTCTTTTAGGTGGCTGGTGGCCAGCCTCGTCTACAGCCATACATTGCTTTGCTCTCGTGCCGGTACTCCTGTCTGTTTCTCCCAAGCTTTGGGCACCTCATACAACCCCATGTCAAAACACCCAAACTATCCCTTTAACAGATGTCAGTCTACATTTGATGCTATCTGTGTTGCTTCGAGTTTAAGCGACCTCACATTCAACTTCCAGCAGGCCGTTTTTGCAGTCATGGCGTTTAGACCACATGAATGAGCCTCCCACTATTTAATGTTCCCACTTAATGACTTTCATGAGTTGTGCCTAATGATTTTAATGACTTGTGCCTGGCTGTATCCAAACAGTGAGACTTGCAGACCCTACCAAATGTTTTTTTTTTTTTCATTGGCTGATTGCTGCAGGCTGGTGATATTGAGGCCCATGAAGAACTGGCTTTGGCCTTATCCAGAGGTCTGGAGCTGGACACCCAGAGGTCCAGTAGAGACTCCATCCAGTGTTCCAGTGGCTACAGCACACAGACTAACACACCCTGCTGCTCTGAAGACACTATCCCTTCACAAGGTAACACTCAATCTGGAGTCAGATGGTCTCTTTCTCGTTTATCCTCTAGTATCATAACATACAATATCTCGTACCGGTTCATTATTAACCTTTCTATTTGTTCTTTCTAGTATCAGACTATGACTATTTCTCAATGGCCGGAGATCAGGAGCCTGAGCAGCAGCACTCTGACTTTGACAAGTCCTCCACCATCCCCAGAAATAGTGACATCAGTCAGTCCTACCGACTCATGTTCCAGAGCAAACGGCCGGCGTCCACAGCCGGCCTGCCCAGCACACAGACTCCTTACCACGGACAGGGGGCCTACTCTGTAGGGCCTTATCCCCCCACACCTATCCACACTGGGGCCTATCCTCCTACCCCTACAGGTACAGGCTACACTGAGACTGTCACAATTTGATGTGTTCACTTAAATCTCTCTTGATGTTGTTTGTTTGTAAGGTATCACGTTGGTTTATGACAATAACTCAACATGTTGCTGCTGTATAACATACTGAAATGTATTTTTATTATTAGTAAAAATACATTTTGTTAAATTATCATTTGTCTTCTATTATTGCAGGCCCGTGTTCAGGTCAGGGATTTTATTCTGGATCCAGCTCCCACAATGCCTCTGGCTCCTATTCTACAGGCCACGGTCCAGTCATCGTCACCCCTGGGGTTGCCACAATCCGCCGCACCCCCTCTTCAAAACCTTCCGCCCGCCGCTCAGGCTCAGTCATGGGCACAGGCCCCATCCCCATTCGCACGCCTGTCATCCCCGTGAAAATCCCCACGGTGCCCGATATGTCCGGAGCAGTTAACGGGAGCAGGAGCGCAGAGGAGATGAGAGGGGGAAGAGGAGGAGGAGAAAGCCCAGATTCTCCAACGTACGCAGGAGCAGAGGACGCTGGCACGCTGCCTGTGATGTCCTGGAGCGGTCAGGCTACGACTAATCCTCCCACTGTGCCTCTGCCCAACCAGCAGCACATCCACAATGAGATAGGGCAGGATGGAGGAGGAGGAGGAGGAGAGGAGGCGGGAGAAGAGTTAGGAAGCAACATGCTGGTGGCCATCCGCATGGGGGTGAAGCTCAAGAGGACCCTCACCAACGACCGCTCCGCCCCACGCATCGCATGATGACCTTTTATGTTTGGAAACGAGGTCAAAGGGCTTCAGAGAAATGCGACGTACAGAATCAAAAGGCTTCTGAGAAATGTTTTTATCACACCTCACATCCACATGTGGCGTTTCTCATTCTGTAAATTTTTCACCTGTGAGAATCCCTCGCTGTGGAAGCCATCTATAATGATTCGATATAGAAAATATATAGATATACTATTGTTCAGGTTCACATTTTCTGATTTGGCTTATGATGCCTCACAGGCCCACTTGTGGTAGATCCTTGTATAAGTTGAGTATGAGCCTTTATGAGTACAAGGGATAAGCTCTAAGAAATTAGGCCCTCAAATTTCTTTGGCCTAAGCACTAAAATGTTTTTTGCAAATCCGAGCCCACAGCTGTGTAAAACACGAGGATGCTTATTGTTAATAAATAACAAGAGAATGACAGAGAAGCTTTACAGCACAGTAAGTCCATTTCTTTAAGAGGATAGTAAAGGCATATTTTACACACGTTTATTCAGTATTCTTCCTGAAGCAGATGGTTGGACAAGGACAATGTGTCTGCCTCTTCTCAGTGTGTATATATATGTGTAAACTCTCAATTGTTTAGGGAGTGCGTCGTACCGTCGTGGGACAAATAAGCCTTCTGACTGCCTGGTGACTTGGCAGAAGGAGCGCAATAACCAATGCAAGTACTTCACAGCATCAAGAGAGCAATATTCAGACGCACTAGAAAGGCACGGTCGGCTTTATATTGCACCATTTGGCTGCCATTTGGCACCATCTCCTGAACTGCATCGACTGCATCACATAGAGTGACGCCCTGACGGCTGTAGGAAGGTGCTGTGTTGTCATCCACTCACAGTTCTAATACTTAAATACGTGAGATGTTCACAGAGCCAACAACACAGACTTTGTGTTGCAGCCAAAGTCAAAGTTGTAGGAGACGACAGTGTGGACTAAAGCGCAACTAAAGGTTGATGCCGTGACATTAACAGACACTACAAGTTACGTCCTGTTTTAGTTGTTTTAGTATTTACACGATTTGTAAATAAGTTTGCACGTCTCTGTTGCCGAGGAGTGTGTTGGTGCTTCTCGCTTTCCGTATTTCCTTCTTCTCCTCCACGGTGCCACAATCACACAAGTTTCACATCTGTAAACAGGATGCTTATTGATTCCATATAATGATCAACAATCCCCATATTACCTTTTGGATGTGAATTCATTTTTATTTTTCATCATTTTCTTTTGCCTGTATAAATCTCATTTAATCTGCAATATCTACATGCTGAGCTTTGTAGAACTCCTCAGTGGTTTGTGTTTATATATATATATTATTAGCCCTTATATATTATAGCTCCTTCTGTTTTTTGTAGCATTTTTAGTAGCCATACTGCAACCTGCTCCACATTGATTGCTCATAACATCACTAATACATGTCAAAGTACAGATGTGCCACTTCAAAACTCAACGTTAAATCAAATTTATATATATATATATTATTATGCATTTATAGAAGTTAACAAGGACATTTTTTTGATGTTTTGAAAGTTATGAGTAGAAAACTGTAATGCCATACTTGGTTTTATCGTTCTGTCTGGTTGCTGTTATATTGAACTCTTTGTTGTCCTCTTTGAAACGCATGTAGCGTGCATGCTCATGTCCTTTTTTGATTAATTAGGTTTTTTCACATCTCCAATTCTGGTGTTTTGATTTTTTTTTTGCAATAGCATTTTAAGGTGACAAGTCCAGTATGTACAGATTTTGTTACTCTAAAAATGTCCATGTCCAGAATCACATTGTATAATTTAAGAAAATACATCACAATAGGTTAAAATATTCTGTTTTTTATGGGCAATAAGATGTTTTGGAGGCTTTTTCCACAGACTGCAGCGTTGTAAGATTATAGGCTGAAACCAGTTAGTATCCCTGAGTCGTAGTCTGTATTTGAATTTGCATTTCAGTTCAAGCACTGTGAGACCATGGCTACTACAAGATGTATGAAACTGTAAATGTTATTTAGCTATACAGGTTAGTCCAAGAACTCACACGTTTTTTAATTTATTTTCTTCTTCTCAGTCTTTAAAATCTCTTTTTTTTTCTCTCCTCAACCTATTTTTATACGTATATATATATATATATATATATATATATAATATCAGAGTAATAGAGTTGTTTTCTCTATCCATGCATGTACTTATCTGATGATGATGTGTTGTTTTTCATCAGTGAAATGTTCATGACCGTCCTGCTACGATTCATTGAAGTCCCATATTTCACACATTATGCATAGTTGCACCTCATTTTAATAATCGCATAAATGCTGACTGGTTTAAAAGTGAACAGCAGATACAACAGTCTATTCCTCGGACTTTTAGAAGTCAGAAAAAAGTTTTGGTTTTTCATAACGGAGAGTCCTGCATCAGTATTATGAGTTCACATTTTGGGACAAATGGTATTTGCATGATGCAGAGCTGAGTCCAGTTCAGTTTCAGATCAGTCAAGATGGTGCATTTTCTTATTTTCTTCAGAATGAGTTGGCCTGAATCATCATTTTATCATTTGTAGATCTTATTAAGTTTGAACAATGGCACACAACGCTGCCCACAATGTCTGACCTAATCTGACCTGAGTTTTCCGAAGACATCTTAGCATGAAAATCCACTTTGTTTCTATATTTTAAACCGGTTTCTTGTGTATTTAGTGTAACAGAAAGGTACAACAAGAGGAATGACAGCAAAAGAAGGGGTGACAAAAGCAAACATGTCATCTCTGTGCCTGAATTAAACCCACAGTGTGAACAGGGAGATGCACCACAAACCACTTAAATATCTCTCTACTGTTTGATTTCAACAGACTTAAGATAATTTCTGGAAACCCGGCATTCAGTTCTTGATATTGTTAATGATGTTAATATTGTTGTTTGTTTTTTTTTGGCCGTCCACCTGTCTAAAACATATATTATCAACCTGTAATTTCCATATTTAAATTGCTAGCATAAATATATATTATATCAGAGTTGCCAAATGCCAGTATATCCTATGAATAAGACGTTTATAGTTTGTGAGGGTTTGAAAGTAAAAGTTAAACCTGGTTTCTAGTTTAGTTTTTAGCGTATATTATCCCCCCTCCCCCCCTGCCGAGGAGAGTTGACCTCTCTGTTTGTCCCTGTACAGTTCAACAGGCTACGATGCAGTTTGTTTCAGGAAGTAAAAGCTTGTTATTTTTTGTGTAATGACAGCTTTAGCAATATAATAAAAAACTATAAATTTTGCTTTGGCTCACTGACTTCTTGAATGTACAAGTGCGTATCAAACATTACGCCGACCACCTTCCAAATACTTTATTTCTTTTTCTTTCAGGCCTAAAACTAGGGATGCACTGATCTGACTTTTTCAGCCCCGGTACCGGTACCGATACCGATACCGATACCTGGGCTTTGGGTATCGGCCTGATTACTGATCCGATACCAATGTTTAATTAATAAGCTGCATGCCTCGCTGTGTGGAAGTGACTGGGATCATTCTGTTATGTGTAAGACAACATCAGGCTTGACTTAAATATTGCTTTCCTAACTTTGTAAAACAAATTTTAACAGATAAACACATAGATATAAAGTTACTGAATTGTTATTACTGCGTTGCCACCGCGTTAATAACCATAAGCCAATTGGAACTCATCAATAGGTCAGAGGTCATCATGGGGTTGCAGATGCGGGAAGTTAATGTAATTACAGATGCATCATGTTGTTGATTGCAGAGAGAATGTCTTTTCCACTCTATTGGAAAAGACTTTGTCGGTCTGTCGCTTATGTGTGTGTGTGTGTTTGTGTCTTGTCTTAATGTCTTACATTTTTCATGGATTTTCAACAAGAGAAAAAATATTCTTCATATTCGTACTTTTTATTCCATTGCTGTCTTTCTTTTGTGTAAGTAGGAACAAATACAACATTATAGAAATGCATGTTCAAACTTTGGGAGCACCTCTAAGACTTCTCATCCATTTTGACCTAAAAATTGAGTTAATTCTTGACCTTGATAGCAGCAAAATCAATCGGGTGAATAGTTTTTTTTGCACATTGATCTCTCATGCAGTAACTGCACAGTGATCTGTGTGCTCATTGCATTGCTTGTGACAAAGCTTTTACACTAACCCGGTCTGTAAAACTGGGACAGTGGATGGGAAATATTGTCATGTACAGGTTCAATCAATGGATAAAGCTTTCACTACTAGGATGTAAACAGATGATATGTTTTGGTTTTTGGCCACCAGGGTGCGCTCTTGTCTAAACCTGGTTTATAGCTTCCTCTGCTGGGATAATGCATTACTCCTCCCATCCTTAGAGACCTGGAAACACTCCTGTGATCGATAAAAGTACAGCCAAAAAACAATGAATTAGTCACACTGAAGGCACAGACGACCTTGAACTAAACTATGCATGAACAAAAGAATTAGATTATGAGTAAAAAAACAAACGCTTTTTTCCTCTTTTTTCCCTCAAGTGCAGACTTCCTCCTCCTTGACACAAATAACTTCCACATGGTGTCATATTTTCCTGGGGTGTGGACTCAGTAGTCTGTTTGTTGAATGTCTCAAATATCCCACGTGCATAACAGCAGCAGTAGGGAGGGATGGGCACGCACCCAACAGACAGATATGCACAAGAGAAACCACTTGTCTGTGAAAATCAGTATGAAAACTACTATTAATTTCTATTAATTTCTATAAATTCACCAATTTAAACAGCCTGACTGTGATTTGATGCAAAAAAGTGAAGGTATCAAAAACACATTACTACTTTTCAGTTAAATAATCAACAGTTATTTTATTCCAACAGGAGCAGTAAAGAATGCGTAGAAAAACACAACAGTTTAACATGTGTACTCAGTGGTGGAAAGTAACTAAGTACATTTACTCAAGTACTGTACTTAAGTACAATTTTGAGGTACTTGTACTCTACTTGAGTATTTCCATGTTCTGCTACTTTCTACTTTCTACTCCACTACATCTCAGAGGGAAATATTGTACTTTTTACTCCACTACATTGATTTAATAACTTTAGATACTTTACAGATTCAGATTATTAAAGGGACTGTTTGTAACTTTTTACAGGTATAAATCTACCGGGTCGGGATCCCATGCGCGCTCGCGTGTGGCTACGCTGTTCAGACCGCTCCTCTGCCTGCTTGCCTTCACTCACACATCGCGCGCATTCTCGCTCCACCTCACGTTTATGCGCGCACACTCCACACTGCAGAAGAGTTAGATTAGCTCTGAGAATATCTAGTGAATGTACAGTGGACGTTTGTGCAGAAATAAATGCTGCAGCTCCTCCAGACCAACAGAGGTTTCCCGTGTCTTGTGAAGTGACGGGGCTCCGCGGCGAGAAACGTTATCGCCTCCGATGCCGGTGTCTCCCTGCGAGTGCAGTCGGGAGACGATAACGTTTCTTTTCCTGCTTCAGCCTCGGCACCAACCCGCTTTTCCTGCTTCAGCCCCGGAGGCTGAAGCAACGGGGCTGAGGCAGGAAAAGCCAACACTAGGATCAGCATCGATTTATGGACAGACCTTTGTCTGGTCAGCTAGCATTACTGCCAAGCAGGTGAATATATAGAGTGATATTGTGGTTTTAGCTGACGTGTGTCGCCTCACTGTTTTGAGCAATGCTCGTTAATGTCTATTTATAGCGAGCGAGCGAGCAAGCCCAATGCTGACTTTCGTTGATTTAGCGGCCACAGGTGTCACTGTTAACAAACATTTCTGAAAGTTACAAATAGTCCCTTTAACTGCAAAGTAGTAATGTGTTTTTGATACCTTCACTTTTTTTTTTGCATTAAATCATACCGGGATGTTTGCTGAAATTGATTGGATGTGGCACAGCCCCACCAAGGAAAAATTCCACCAGCCGCCGCTGCTGTAGTATATCATGAATGCAGCTGACTGTTATATACTGTCCCTGTAACGTTACTGGATGTGCGTAAGTGCGGCGGTGACGTCAGAGTTACGCACGGAGCGACGCAGCGCTGTTATTGGAACATATTTTGGTCTGTGCTGGACGCTGACGTGCTCTTCTCCTCCTCCTCCTCCTCCTCCCATCATCCTCCTCGATCACTCCATCCTGCACAGCCAGCCAGAGGTTACACCAGCCGGGATTACGCTCGCAAATATGTGATTTTCTTTTGTGTACAAATACTAACAGGATAGTTTAGGTGTTTAAGGTTACGTGCGGCTATCTCGTGTGTTGTCAAGGAGCAGCTTAGTCGGTTGTCAAGGTTTCTGTTGTCAAGGTTTCTGGTGGAGGTTGTCGGACGGGACAGCAGCGGAGCATCGACTTGAGGTGCGTCCGATGAGATGATAAGTTGATTTATGGACAGCTGGTGGCATCTTTTTACTACTTTTTGTTTCCCAGAAATGCGCCTAAAACCTTCTTGAATCAGCATGTTGTTATATAATGTGTCATTGTTATTGTGAGGCCCGTGTTTTTGCCCTTAAATAACCCAAGCTGCTGCCTCCACACTGAGGATGTGTGTGTGGTGTGCTATGATGCGGTCGAGTGTCTCAAATGATAGCTTCATAAAGCAGCATGTTGTGTGTTTAAAGGTCTCATATTATGCTCATTTTCCAGGTTCATGGATGCATTTTAATGTTCAGCGTTCTTTCAGACCCATTTTCGGACAGATAGAGCAGGATAAAAGAGAGAGAGGATGGTCTTTTATGATACTATGGTGGCCTGTAGACACACTGGGGACAGATTATGATGTTTAAAAGACATGGAAAAGTGCATTTTTGCATAATAGGTGACCTTTAAGATGTTGTTCTTGTCCTCCACTCTTCTCTTATCAGATCCCCTGTGTGTGTATTGCTCTACGATGCTGCC
Organism: Sebastiscus tertius; assembly: GCA_916701665.1. Classification (NCBI taxonomy): domain Eukaryota; kingdom Metazoa; phylum Chordata; class Actinopteri; order Perciformes; family Sebastidae; genus Sebastiscus; species Sebastiscus tertius. Next base: position 78,556 of record CAKAOH010005591.1, on the reverse strand, counting down.
CTGCCTGCGGAGAGTCCTGCGACCCGCCCTCTCTCTGAGAGCCGGGTCTGGGTTGGCCACAGCCGGACTCAGCAAGCACCAAACGCCCGCCCAATCCCGGTTCTCTTCGGAGCCTCCTCCTCTCTCCATGCTGGTGCAGCAGCGGTGTCACCTGGGCACACACCCGCAGAAGGACTCCGTGGAGCCCCTCGACTCTCCCCGAGGAGCCAAGGAGTTTATTTATACTCTGCATCCGACTGAGAGGACCTGTCTGCTGCGGGAGCTGCACAGGTTCGAGTCCATAGCCATAGCTCAAGGTAGGTGGTGATGTGCTACTGTACAGCATGCAGTATAACATATGTTTTTTATATTAAGTGGCAATACAGTACAGCCATGATTTTTATGACATACAAGTAATGGATAGTCTTTAATACATACATATCAGATCATCTCCTATTCTTTGTCAGAAAATTCTCCATTGAAATCATTTATAATTGATGATACATGGGTTCTGCATCATAGTCATCATCAACTGCAGGTCATAGATCTATTATCCATCCCTGCAGTTAAAGCAGCAGTGGGTAGAATTGGAGCAAATATGATTAAAAGAAATGTATTTTTATAAAACGGTCACTATATCCTGACAGTAGTGCACAAGACAGGTAATCTGAAAAAAAATCATGTTCCTCTGTGTCCTCCGGTGCTCCTATAACAGCATCTGCAAGATTTCACAGACCGGAGGAAAACAACCAATCAGAGCCGAGCTGGAGCCTTGCTGTCTCTGAGCAGCTGTCAATCACTCATGAACTCCGATCAAACATTCAAACTAGCCAGCGCTGATCAAATATGAATCAATAGTCTGTTACTGTGATGCCTATTTCTCACCTCAAATGTTTTCAGAAACATCTTGTTTAGATGTAAAATGAGAAATTTTGTGATCCGGCAACCATGTGTGAGATCAGTTGAGGAAACACCAAGCACCACCCACCAGCCGGAGCACAGCCAATAGGAACGCTCTCTCTCTCTCTGAAATGAGCTGTGATTGGCCAAAGTCTCCTGTCACAAGCTATATTTTTTTAAAGCCTGAAAACAGAGCCATGAGGAGGTGTAGAAGTCTAGTTTTCTTTCAGAACACTTGAATTACAATATGCTAAAAGGTTATTATGGATTTTTTTGCCAAATGATGCCCAAAATATTCTGCCTACTGCAGGTTCAACTATGGGGTTAGATATTCACCTACCAGTGTAATCACCATACAGTTCCAGGCTGCAGCATCAGGTGACCAAACTGTAATAAGATGCAGTAACCTGTAGTGTGGTTAAGATTATAATGTTGGTAACATCACTGCTTTGATTTTAATCTCCTGATGGGTAATCAGGCTCTGGTTAAAGGCCTAGTTTTTCTAAAACCTCCTACCACAGTTCCACATAGAAGGACAGCTAATCCCTGTGTGCTGATTTGCAGCCGACCCTGATCTCTGACCTCTGACCTCCCTGAGAGAAAAGAGCATCTATTGGCAGGGATCAATACAGCGTGTCACCATTACTGTAACTCTTATTCCACAAGCATTACTCACTCACACAGTATTTCAGTAGGGAGCAGTAGACTAGTATCCCTGTTTCAATACAGCATCAGAGTGTTTCCGAAAGTAAAGCATTAGTTGTGTTTCATAAACATCAAGAATGATATCATGAAACTAGAGGAGGAGCACGGTGGATGTCCCTCAGACGCAGAGATAAAGAAGGAAGTGGGTCGATCGATACTGAGAGGAGAGAATTAGAGGGAGGGAACGAGGAAGGACATGAGTGATGAAGAAGATGATCTGCGGTACATGAGGTTCTCTCCGGTAGTGTGCTGCTCTGAGCTCCTGTCACCCTCTTTATTGCTCTCTTAACTGAAAAATAGATTCTTGTAACAACACATAACCATTGAAAAAAATAAATAGTATTTTGGGAACTTGATCAATGCTCCTTTCACTTTGTCACTGAAAATATTGATACAAATATTAGATCCATTGCACTGAGAAATGTGGATAAAAGATGAAGCACTGTCGCCACTGTAAGTAGTTTCAGCTTGTTTACTGTAGTGTCTCATGACGGACAAATGATTCCCATCTTGTGGGACGCCCTGCAGGGTATAGCTTCAAATATCTCAGAAGATTTGAATTCAGAATAATCTCTAAAGTCTCTCAATTCCACTGCACCAACAATTAGACTTTTCTTATCCTGTTGGTTCACTAAACTAACAGACTGCTGAACTCTCAGTATACACTGTATAGCAGGCTCCATTAAACCATATAGCATCAGACTGCTGAATGTTGAACATGCATGCATCAGCTGCTATGAATAGTGTTATGTGAGAACTGTTTCCTCAGTATATGAGACTCTGAATGCCAATTAGCAACGACGTGCGCAAATCACAGCCCAGAGTGTGATTGTTAATATAAGTATGCCTCTGACATTAAGGTTTGAAAAGTTTCATGTTTGTTCGGTTTACAGTTTAAGAATTCAGTTGTTCTGCTTTTTCACTTTTTAGCTTGCTAAAGGAGGTTTTTGGGAGGAAAAACACAAGCAAATGTTCCATCATTTTTGCTACAAGTGCCATAACAATTCACTCTCTATACGATCCTGCATATAAAACATAAATATAACAGGGGGAAGGGTAGCACACTGCTGTCAGCTACAGTACGTGGGATGGTATTGATTCTTTACATGATTGATTGGGTAACATCAATCAGCCACTTCTCTCCATGTATGCTAAACCGCCCCTGCTTCAGCTGACTGACAGCAACTTTAGTGGTTATAATGGTAATTTTGGCAGATAATAATGCTAATAGTGGTGATTACACAGATGGTAGCGATGAAAGTGAAGACAATGACAATGATTGTTAATCGTGCTTGACGGTGTCATCTAACAGTTAAATAAACAGTGTTGTTTTATTGACAAGTCCAACTAAATTGTTCCCGTCATTGGAAAGAGGATATTAACTTAAACTTAAGTACCTCTCCCTTCCTCATTCCCACAGACTCTGGGGAATTGATGGAGAGAATTGTAGCCGGTCATCATTACGAGGCGTTTCAATAGGATTCTCCATGCTCAGTGCTCCTAATAGTACATCATTATTTTCCTGTCGGGATGTGGTTGATTGCATCCTGACCTCACCACATGCTGCAAGCCTTCTCAACTGCAATATCAACACTGAGCAAACAGTGCCAAATCCCTCATGAATATCAGAGAATATCAGGCTTCTTTAAAAAGCATGACAGTGTGTGGCATGAAAATTGAGAGATGTGACATGTTGAGCCAGATTTAGATCTTCCATCCCCTCCTGTGAAATGCACCAGAGGGCTATAAGTGGTTGATTAGCAACTTCATATGTTTTAGGATTCAAAACTACCCCAAACTGTCACCCAAAGATGAGAGAATACTGTAACTTAGAGGTGACTATATTATGCAGAGGACAGCTACTCTCCTCTGCTCTGCTGTCACCTCTGGGGCCGGCCCTGGCTGGAGCTCCTCACCTTCACGCTATAAAAACCCTCAGGCATTGTCTTACCTGCTGTATGTGCGGGGCTGCAGACTCGCTGAATCAGTGATTGCTGGACCGGTCGACACACTCTCTCACCGACTCGTCGGCCGAGAGATTGATTTTTTTAGACAAGCTCATCAACATCCATCATCGTTCCACCCAGAGGCTGCAGGCAACCTGAAACAAAGCCCTTATTATCCTGACGTTTATATATGCAGGTTTGCTGAATGGTGAGGAAAGTGGATGTGTATCGTTGTACCGGGCAGTTCTCAGGGTTAATGTAGTCCACTGCGGTATGTTCACGCTTGTTGTGGTCACGTTTACTGAATGAATTCACCTTCATTCTGGATTGTGCTTTTAAATATAAGTTACATCTTACTTCACCAGATGCCTGCCTAAACATTTAGTCAGTTAACTTGCTACTTTCATTTTTTCCACAGTTGCTTATTTACACATCATGCAGACAAAGAGCAACATTAGCATTGTTTCGAGTTGTATTTCTGGGATTTCTTGCTGAATATAAGTCCAATATTCTCCTCGTAGCTCTGTTTTTGGTCACCACCAACTCCTGATCAGCAGAAGTATCTGGCTCTTTAGCTGCTAAATGCTCATTATGTTCACCAGCTAGTTGCTAACTTTGTCTTTCTGCCATTTGGTGCTGGCCAGGTAGCATACAGTCTGTTTATCAGAGTTGTATTTGCTGAAAACAGCTCACTGCTGCAGCTGGAAACTAGTTGATCATCCAGAGCTATAAAATTGTGGGCTGTAAAATCAAAACACTGAGTTGAAAGATGCTAAAACACTCTGTAGAGCTAAGGAGAACTGCAGAGTCGGTATGAAATTGAATTTATGGGGGGTCATTTGTCATTACATCTGATCCATTGTGAATAGAGTGTGCTGTAAACACAGTATTGATGGATCAGAGAGTGGAAATGGAGAAGGAAATCCATCATAAGTCAGTGCAATGTAAGGCAAACTGAGGGCTGGTGAGCTGTTGATTGTTTTTTGGCTTTTCCAGTTTCCAGTTTCCGTGTCCACATTTTTCACAGTTTAAAAACGTTTTAAACTTTATTCTTTAGTGGCAGAGGGTGACAGCCAAGATACTCCCAAGGACTGGATGTGTGTTTGAGTGGAGACAAGAGAAAGGGTCAGGAAGAAGGAAGTTGTAGTGAAGGTCATACAGTACACAAGTACATTCACCTTACTGGAGGGGAGTTGGGGTCCATTTAAGAGGTTTGAGGACCTCTTGTACCGCTAGAGATGTCCGGTTCTCTGAGAAGTAAGAGGAGAGAAGGCAAAGTTTGAAGAAAGAAAGAAAGTAAGTTATAAACAGACGGGAAAAGAAAGGATGGAGGGGAGGGAAGTAAAAACAGAGGGAGCTAACTCTAATAACCGAGACCGGTGCACAGTGACTCAGACAGAATATCGATACCAATTTAGTTTGACTCAAGCCAGAAAGAAATGCGCTCATGAAATCAACAAAATTTGATGATTAAAAGGTATTTCAAACACAATGAATTAAGACCCATCAGGGACATTTTGTGATTTACTTTCATGACAGTTTGGAAGAGTAAAACTCACCCTAAAGCACAGCTGGAAAGCCTTTTACATGTGTGACCTATAGCACAGTTAAAGTGTGGATCTTGATGACTCATTGTCATGTTTTAGATCACAGTAATTACACTGTCAGAGACCAGCTTAGTTATTATTACACAGTCCGTTGCACTGCAAAGAAATATAAATATTTAAATTATTAAGTTAGGAGGAATTAGATAATGTTCTAGTGATTGTCATTGTGAGAGTAGAATAGAGAGAGTGAGAGAGAGGGTGGAAATAAACGGGCCTCGCTGTAACTATGATGATGAGGATATTATCTTCAGATCCATTTTCATCAAATTACATTCATTTCGTTCAACCCAAAGTATAAATGTTGAAATCAAGCATAACTGTAGAAAATGGGACTGTGATATACTGTATATGTGGATGTTTGAATGTTAGTTGAAATATTAGTTCAAATTATACGAGTTGCTGAAGGACAAATTCTGTCACATAATCTGAAAATCTAGTCACAAAAGCAAAAAATGTTGCATTATGCATAATGCATATTAAGTTATCTTATCACTTCACAAAAAGATCATCCTTACATTCTTACAAGACGGACAAAAGGGCAGATAAATGATGAAGCAAAGAAAGGAGAGATGCAGCAGATAGATGAATGAATAAGTGACCAGAGATCCTTCTGCTCCATCTGTGATGATCACCAGCAACTGAGTGACTCAGTGACATCCACTACACTAACACGGCTTTCCCACAGGCCTGCTGGTGAAAAATGAAAACGTGAGAGGTACACGAAATAGAAGCAATTTCCCTTCATGGCTCAGAGGATGGAGAGGTGGGAAGTTAATCGGAGATACAAGAGAGGAGAAAGAGTAGCGAGAGGATAGGGGATGTCTGGATGTTCTTGACTTTGCTTTGTTTTTCACCTCAGTGACCTTTGAGACTGTTGTACAAAATCTTTGGGGCAAAATTCGTCTTCGTTTTAATCTCTTCTTGAACCATGAGCAGATTCAGCAGGTTTGATGAATCCAGGATCAAAGCTTTCATCCTCTTTCCTCAGGTTTGTCTATTTCGTAGGGAGGCCTAATATTTTCTATGCTCAATGCATTGCTTTCATGGTGATATTATACTCTACCTTTTATGTTGAAAGGGGAAGCCATGTATTATCCTCTCTCACCGCCTTTCAGATTATAGCGTTCTTGCCTGAAGTGACGGACAAAGGAGAGCACCTTTTCATTTCTCTCTGCTGCCTCAGCTCCTGCAGTCTTATTGGCATGCTAATTCACATACACTGCTGCATAATGGCAGTCCGTGGTGGCATTTCACCTGCTGTGACCCATACACAGCAGGTGACACAAGAGACTTTCTGCACTGTGAAACATTTGCAAATTGCACTGTCATGATGCAGCCATCATGCTTTTGCTTGACTTTCTAAAAAAGCAACAGTGATTCTCGCTGAATTAGTTGAGTTAATAAAATGCCAGACACTCTGCTCTATTTCTGTCCAGTGGACATTGTTGCTGTGACATTTGTCTGGTGATTTGTGTACAGAAAACACATCATTCATCACCCAGACTGTAATAACACGCTGTGTATATTTATTGAGTGTAATTTGCTGTTGATCACAGAGCTGCAGGCATTAATAACTAATCAGTTTCAGTGTGCCAGACAAGTTCTAAACTGCAGTGGGTGCTGAACACCCAAACCATTAAGTGATAAATAAGCAGAGTGATGATGATGATGGGTGAGTTTTTCCCTTTTACAGGCCCTGTGTGTAGGGTTTATTGGCCGAAATGGAATATAATATTAATTATGTTTCATTAGTGTATAATCACCTGCAACTAAGAATCGTTGTGTTTTCATTAGCTTGGAATGAGCTGGTTATATCTACATAGGGAGCGGGTCCTCTTCACAGAGTCCGCCATGTTGCTCCGCATTGTTTCTACAGTAGCCCAGAATGGACAAAACCAAACACTGGCTCTAGAGAGGCTTTTTGTGTTTTTACGCTACTTAAAGGCCACCGTAGTTTTCTGACATGTTTGGAAATGGAGGGGTGAGCGGAAAGGTATTCAGGGTCGTGTTTAGAAGGTAACCCGTAAATTGTGAAATCTAGCAAAAACTTGAAAAACTCGAGATCAACACCTAATCTTAAACATCTTGCAAGAGTTGCAAGTTGCACCGCTAGATGCCACTAAATCCTACACACTGCTCCTTTAAAGGATATCTTTGTTATGAACACAAGTGGGACCCAAAGGCAGGACACAGAAAGGGTGGTGTTGGTAAGAAGAGAGTTGACAGGCTGATGACTGGGAATGGGGATGGGAGGAATAGAGATGATGGAGACCGGAGCTGGCGTGAGCGGGGAATGAGGGAGAAGCCCGAAGTGTCAGTAGCTTTGAAGCTAGTTGATTGCTGGCAGGCTGGCAGGGAGACGAGCAGGAGGACAGACAGGCGGGGGATGATCCTGGGACACAGGAGAAACAGGTTAGTATTCTGAAAAATGATTCAAGCTGACGAGAGGAAGGTGAGCTGACTTACCTTTTACAACAATAACTGGCAGATTTACCTTTACAAATACTTGATCAAAAAATGTCCTTGGTGTGGGGCAGTAGTAGATAAAAGCAGACTTCCAATTTCTACACAGCGACTGTTGATTTTGCCGGCTGAAATGATGGTGTCTTCAAATGGGGTCGTGTTTACCGTGTTCATGAGAAGAGTCCATATGAACGCCCCCCTCTTGTGGTATTCACAACCTTGTAAGTGGAAAGTTTCTGAAAGCTCCCGAGTTATGACGTGTTTGTTGAAGTTGTCAGAAATGGCGGAGGCCGTGGAAGTTAATATTTCAGTGCATAATAAGTTAATATATTGTAATTTTAGTCTTGTATTGTTTGTATTTTATAACAGGTCTGTGGAAAATGTTGATATTCCCAACGCCCTCATCTTTTTCCTCTGTCATTATGCCTTTGAATTTCCTGCGTTATGTAACCCGCTTGCCAGCTTGCTAAATTGTTAGCCTCTGTGGCTTCTAAACGCTGACAGTAACATTAATATTGCCGTTGCTTAGCAGCAGTGTTCTCACGACTTAACATATTGTTTTTGTTAGGTGAGTTTCACACTTTTTTAATTTTTATTTTTATATACTTTATTTTTTCCCTTTTTTCAAGGTTGTTTTCATATATGCAATTTACAGTTCGTAATTACAATAGTTTAAAAAACAATAGCTTAGCAAAAGCTTATAGACAAACTCATTAAGTACATTAGAGAAAACAACTTCAGCATTCAAAATTGAAATAAAATTACGAAAAGAAATAATAATAATAATAAAAAGAAAGAATAGAATTAAAAAAAACAATAATAATACAAAAATCAGAGAGTAATAATAATAAATTAAATTAACAAATAAGTTAATAGAAAATAAAAAGGAGGGAGGGGGAGCGCAAATATATAGTAATATCATTTACATGGGCACACATATGCATCCTCCTCCACGTCAGGACCTCCAAGCATATGTATATGTGCATGCGTGCTAACCTATGTAGCTATATTTTTCCTTCCTATAGTTTTCCTTCTGACACTTTTTTTTAGATGGACAACAATAAAGTTACTTTTCCTTCAAGTTTTTGAAAGAGAAAACATCAAGGTTAATTGAAAAAAAAAAATATCATTATAGATGGAGCCCAGTATGTCAGATTGTCCTCCAGCTGACAATCTGGCACCAATTAAAATTTTATTATTCAAAAGATATGAAAGTGAAGAGGGAATCTGCTGCATATGGCTCTTCTTTCTTGTGAAACTTAGACAGATGGATCAAGGCATGAATCAGATTACACAGACACCACAGAAGCCCAGGTAATATTATTATGCACAGCAGGATGTGTTTGATATTCAGGGTGGTGTTTGTTTGTGTGAGCGTGCCCGTTCGATCATCAGGTCATGATCTTCTTGAAATGCGTTAAAGACAGGGATGGATCATTTTCTGTTTTTATCTCATGACCTCTAAAGCAAACACACACACTCACTTTTTGTCACCTCCAAACTGTCTTCTCTTTCATTTCTTTTGCTCTGTTGTCTCCTCACTCACTGTCTTTTTCCTCTCATCTCTCCCACTCTCTTTCTGTTCCTCCCTTTCACACTTCTATGAGATGTACCACAACACATTACACGTCCCCATTTTCTCCTTCGTTTGTACCTCGGCCCCCAGAGGATTCTGTAACTGACCTTGCTACACAGTCACCATAGCTGCTGATAGCGCTGCAGTCCCACAAGACTGAAGTCAGCACTTTATCGTAGATATTAAGGCTTATATTTCTCTCAAGGTCTGCATTTTCTGCTTTGTTTGTAATAGGTTTACTTTGGGAAAATATTAAGTTGTTTACCTGGCTGGCAAATTGACCTTAGCTGCTTTGTTGACTGGCCTGTCTCAAAGACATACATAATAGAGTGCTACAAGTATGATGTATTTTTATTGGCCAACCAGGAAGTTAGCATCTCCCTGGTTCCCTCGACACAAAGCCAATGTGATTTTTCCATTGGGTTTTGGAATATTGCAGAAAATAAGCGCTGGCAAACACACGTTTATGATTCTTACATGTTTTGTTCAGCAAGATAATCTTCACACATTAACACTACTTTTATGATTTTTGAAGTGTGAATGCAATCCCCAGAAGCTAACGTTAGGCTATAAACAAACTACACCACGGTCGCATGAGCATGAGTATACACAACAACAAGGCTGTAAAGGTGGAAGAGTCCGCGTGATGACGTTAGTCTCATTTAGCCGCCTTTTTTAAGACACATTAAGGCTTCAAAATTCAGGAGTGGGATATTTACTGCCATATTTTATTTCGTACAACAAAACTTTAAAATCTCTTCAGCTTGTGTTAATCACAGACCTTATTTCAGGCATCTAACTAAAAACCCATTCAAAAAACCCATTGACTTCTAGACGAGGGAACCGGAAGTGCTAAAATGCTAACTCATTTCCAGATTTTAGGACTCATTCCTGCACCAATCAATAGAAGTTACATAGAAAATACTTATATTAGTAAATGTTAGTTCTTGTTAGCAGCTTGTTAGTTTCTTATTTACACATCCACAGGTTACAGAGTCCAATATTCACTCTCCTTACAACTCTGTTTTGCTCTCCAATAACTGCCGAAATGAAATGCTTCACTACAGTTCACTATAGCTTAACTTTTTATGAGTGCTGTTTGGAATTTCACAACTTTTTTCTTTGCTAATTCAACCTTTTTGAGGTTTGAATTTAGGAGAGTCATGCTTTGAGTTTGCTAAGGTCAACTCCATATACTGCAAGAGTGGGTGTGCGGCGCCTCTAACTGATGAAATCCTGGTTTGGGCTGTACTGTATACCAGTGTGGTTTCCCAATTTCTAATTTGTGAAACAGAATGTGCTGACCCAAGTCCCTGGCTTATACAGCAAGCACAGTACAACAATTAGCTTACTTGCTGGAAAAGATCTCTCACACGGCTGAAACCACCTGGAAATATGACTGCATTTATTGCATAACAATTGCAAATGTGAAGAAGCCGAAAGATGCATCTCAGCTTTCCCTCAGCACCTGCCACTCTACCTGCTGCTGTTTCTCAGCTGAGACAGATTCAATATAGTTTGTGCCATCGTGGCACTTGTTCAAGCAATTTTCCCCTGCGCTTGCTGATATGTGCAGTAACCTGCAGCGTGCTGGTATACGGCCAAATAGATAGCAGCCAACCATGACAGTGTAAAGTTGTCCCACACTAAACAGAAGCAATAAAAGAGAATCAGGAAGATGGTCTGTGCACACCTGCAGAGGTTCTCATCAGTTAAAATAAGTGAAAACATCTGTGCATGTTTTTGCGTAGGGGTGTTAATTCTAGCAATTTGATGATTAATTCACATTTAGGTGGCCAGGTGTCATGCAATTAACTGCAGTTAACTTGCATGGATGATACAAAAGCAGCTTCACCTTTGTTGGCAGCATTGAGAACCATTACTGTGAATGAGAGAGGGCTGCTGCAGGATTTGGATCTGTTCGCAACAAAAATGTTGTGAGCGTTTACAGTAAAATAGGTGGAATCTGTCGGTCTGTATCACCATCATCATCATGGGATGAAATTTGATGCGTACAAATATGGTGTTATTATGATGGCATGTTATTATTGGTCTTAATTCATGTAAAATACACGGTCTCCCAGGAACTATATCTCTCTGTGTGTTGCCAGAAACCGCTGGGGAAGTCATTGTTAACTGCCTTCAGTGTGTGAGGCTCTCTGAGTTATTTTAGGCAGCCCATTGCTCAATTAGAAAAATTTCTCTTTTTCTCGTCTTTTCTTTCCATTGTTGTTATACTGGCTGGGTGCCGAGGAGAGGAAACGAGGCTACTTTCTTCTTTTTTCCTCCTGTCGCTTGCGGTTTGCCATTCATCAGGGGGATTATTTGCAAGGAATTGTGGTCTGTTTCTGTGTTTTGTTTCACCGCTGCCTTAATTGGCACTTGGGGAATATACGGGTATATATATTTGTCTACCTGCCATATAAAGTTCACTGAACTAACAGGAGGGGAAACTAGTTTGCTGAAATCCAACTACACTGTTAGGCTTCAGTTTGAGTTATGTCATGCACCAGTGCTTTATATTTTCTCCTCACAGGTATACTGACTGATTAATTTGGTATCTACTGAGAGCATACTTATTATTTTCCCTCAGCAGACCGAGTATTTTCAGTTGGGATGTGACCTTTAGAAGTCCTCCAGTATACCAGTAAGGGGTTGGTAAAGGGGAGCAGATAAACAGAAATAAATAAGCTTTCCTCCAAATGAGTGTCACAAGCTTAAGGTGGACTCATCATTTTGTCTAAACTACATTAGAGTAGTTACATGAGTGATTCTCAAAGTGGGGTCTGGGGACCCCCAGGGGTCCATAGCAATCTGTCAGGGGGTCCGCGAAATAATTTGCTATAAATTATAAAATTGTGCTGTATCATTAAAAAGTTCATATCTACAGATGGGGCCCATTTGCACCAATAAAGCAAAGCATATCGTGTCCATTACTCCCACCCATGTTAGTTTGGGCCAATAGAAACTCTGATATGATTGACACACAGCAATAAGTTCATTATTTTTAAGTTGAAACACTGAAAGTCAGCTTTAGACAGGTAGATTTAAATATCTGGATTTATTAAGACTATATCGGTCTTGCTACTGTTCATTTCATACATAGCAGCGGTCTGCTATAAAGAAATAACAGACCGTAGACGGCCGTAATTGATCAATTAGAATTGAATATTCAACAACGCCGTGTAATAAATGGTATTAACATTCTATACATTGAAAATTTCCCCGCTGTGGAACTAATAAAGTATTATCTCATCTTATCTTAGCATGATTCAAATTGAAATGTATTTCTTTTGTTACTCTGAAACAGGTCTGAAGTATTTAGGTTGAGAGAGAGTTTTAGAATACAAATGGCTCCTATGACATCTAAGAGTGCAAATGGTCGTAAGCATATGTTTTAATTGGTGTTACGATTATGAGGGGGTCCTTGGAAAATGTTCTCTCCTGTAAGGGTGACAACATTTAACATTTAATTGAGTATTGATTGCTTGTTAAGTTGTACTTTCTTAAATATTTCCTGAATGTTATTTCTAAATCTCATCGCCCGTTCTAGAATAAATGAATTTCAACCTCAAATTTCAAAACTTGCTGCTACAAAAACTTTTTTTTCCCCCCACAACTTTTTTCCTATTTCAATACTAATGACGGTCCCTGCCATCTTGACCCACATTCTGTGTGCTGTGAAATTTGCTCTTTCCCGTCTCATAAATCACAGGGGAATAGCGAGGTGCGGTGCGATGCGGTTGATGAATGGCTCCTGCCTTCTATTGTTCCTGTTCTGCTGAACTCACACACATGCATGCCTGATGGTCACACATATGCATGCACACAAAGTGCAGATAATCTGATTAGGAGATACACATGCTCATGCACTCACTCAACATGCCCTTTCAGACAACAGTCTGGGTTGTATCAAACCACTCACAGATAATGAGAATCCCTTCTCTGTGTGAGGAGGTGTGCAACTCAAAAATCAATACAATCCTGAGGGGAAAACAATGATGTTTGTTAGTCTACATTTGCTAGATAAAGCCCAAAACACACACACTAACAGAGGCAATCACACACACACACACACACACACAAACTGCGGTGTACTGCTGCACAGTACTGTTATGAAAAATGCCCCTGCAAATGTTCTGGTTTCTATCTCTGAATTTGCAGAAAATCGTATTGCCTCTATTTATCATTTCCATTGAAGCGACTGAATAGACCGACAGGCATTTATTCATGATAACTGAGTTTTGCTGAGAGAGAACTTGGCTTTTCAGTTCCTTTACAGACATATCTTTAATTTCCAAAAGTCTGTTCACACTCTTCACAATTTCATGCTGTAACGGCACCAAGAGACATAGTGTGGAATGAGCCAATCAGTCACGGCAAAACAAAGACAGGAAAGTGTGACTTTTACCTCGCCTTGAAACAATCCCGGCTAAAGAGGAACTGGGTTTTAATGGTTGCCTCCTCAAACAGACAATTTCAGAGCAGCAAGCATCAGCTGCGGAGGGAATAAAACAACAAAGGGAAATTAAAAATCTTGTGGTAAAACCAACGGGCTACCTCCGGGTCTGAGAAGTGGAACCAATGCGGAAGTGCCTTAAAGTTGCATTCTTTATAATAGCCAGCAGGGGGCGACTCCTCTGGTTGCAAAGAGAAGAAATGACCCTACTTCTTACTTGATTTATTACCTCCGTAAACATTGACATGAGTTTATGGTCTCAATCACTCAAGTCTTCTTCAATACAGAATGATATCCATTTAGTGAATTAGGTTTTTTCTTGTAACCATCTGCTTGTTAAAGGACATTTGACCAGTTAACAGGTTTGTTAGTCTTAGATGTGCGTAGTTAATGCTTTAGAGGATTTTTGTATCTGACTTGGCAACGAACACTCAAGATCTGGGCCCGAATATCGTGTTTTCTATGTATCTGCAAACAGTCTTTATCAGATGCCAGATGTGTGCAGTACGGGTAACTCTGCAGTAGGAGGATACAAGATAAGAGAAGGGTTGTTGAGAGGAATGAAACATGGCTGCTTTGGTATTTAATCATGCTCGTAGTTAGCTACTTATCACAGCCCGTTAAATGTTTTCACCACTCCTGTCTGTTGGAATTGGATTCTCTTGAGACAGCGGCTCTGGGGGATTTAAGATACCACCATGCAATCAATACTTTGTACCAGAGGAGTTCTGGAGGCAATAGACAGCCATGTCAGCTATCGCAGCTCTAATAAATAGCTGGATGAAGCCCGCTGGATTGGGAGAGAGAAAATCTTCAAGGGACTCTGTTTCTCGGTAATAGGAGTTTTCATGTGACCAGTGATGAGACGGTGACTCAGCTGCATTTTCATTTGGCCTCATTCTTTTTCAATGATTGGAAAATATGGCAGGAACAAGCTTCTGATTTGATGTATTGCATTATTTCTATCATATCAAAATGGGACAGATTAGAACAATTTGTTAGACTGGTCACAGGTCTGTAGTTTAGCATTGTTCAACAAAGTACGACCATCTGTTGTCTGGGAAATAGTTTGGTGAGTCTAAAACCAATGAAAAAAAGAATAATCAACAGGCATTTCAACTCACTTTAACCACGGTATATTCTGAGATCTACTGTTCATTGTAAAGCAAGTACATTGTTGTTTATACACAATATTTCTGCAGTTTTTATAACCTCCACTCTCGCTAGTTCCTTTTTTTTAGTCTTGTCGAAAATCTCATTTTAAACAAATTTGGATGATAATGTTTAACAATTTATAACAGCACTAAATTTGTGAATGAATTATCTGCTTAAGTCTTACAAGTTAACCCTAGCTTGGACCAGTGTTAAAATACAACCCTGAAGTTAAGACATTTCTCATAGATGACTAATTGTCACATCAATATGTAACTTTCCATCGTAAGCCCATTTGTACGGTAGCCCTAGACAAAAGCGTAGAAAAGAAAAAAGCGTGTTTCATCATAAAAGCATGTAAACATGTTCTAGTAGAAACCCAAAATACAAGTTGGCACAATAGGTCCTCTTTTAAAAGTGCCAAATTGATAAGGATGTGGGGGAAGAAGGTTCTTCCAACGCCTGGAAAGTTCAGTCTTGCCTGAAGTAAACAGATGTTTCTGACAGTTTGAGACAGGACATCTTTGTTTTGTGTTTCATTGGTTAGATTACATAAAAAAAAGTTTCACAGAAGCTACAAGAACACACTGGAATGAGAAACTGAGAAAGGTCCATACTGTACATACAATACTATGGGCCCTGACACCACTACCCATGCCTCAGTAGGATAAATAACACATTTTATTCACATTTATGTGGGATTAATCTATCTGAAAGTTGTTGGACATAATTAGGAATCAACATGATAAAGAAAGAAAGAAAAAAAGAATATTCTGTACTTCCTCAAAGATAGGCTACTGTTTTGTAAAGTCAGATCGAGGTTACAATACATTTGTGGATCCATTCAGGTTCACTGTCACTGTCCATCCCTAATATATTTACCAAAAGTGACTGACCATCCATTATTGTGGTTGATAAGACTGATTTTCACAGTAGAACATGCATGAAGAAAAGCAGTATAAGTAAACGAAAAAAAAAATTTGGGGGCTAAATTCTGTTTACAAACTTACCAAAAAGTTGCCCATCCTTATATTGAAATTTGACCTAAGTGGTACCACTGGTTAGTGAAGCCTTACAGATCATATAACAACTGAGAACAATTCAGCATCAGCTGTTCAGAGGGAGGTTTCAGTGAGAAAAGTTGTGTGGCGATGCAGCCGTACACTGACAGCATCGGCTCACAGATAAGCACAGGAGGATCATTGAAAGCCTTTAATTAAATCCTAGAACAACCCATGAATGAGTAATAAATGGAAATAAATGCGTTCTGATAATTAATTGCCGAAGCCATCCATCTTCTGTGAGTAGGATCTTCATCTCTGTCAGTTTGTTCCTGTCTTGTAGCCGAGAGGATTTTCCAAAAACCTGTGAAATGAGATAAAGCCTTTAACAATGCTCATGAGGGAATTGGAAAGAGACAGTATTTCATTATGCACAAGGTGCTGCAGAGGCTGGAGGCGTTGGAGGCAGCGTGTAAGCACTGATGATGAACATAATGTTGGTGTGTGTACTTCTCTGTGAATGTGTCATCAGTGTTTTTACTCTCTTGCTATATGAAAGGGGCCCAACAGTTGTCTGTCGTTGTGTTCGCAACATGAGACGAGGGTTGAACTGAGAACCGTAGCATGAAGCTTGTAATGTGATACTGAGTCCTGAAAGGAAAGGAGGAAGAGAGAAGGAGATGGAAATGGGTGGGGACAGCAGACCGGATGGAGGCAGATGTTGTTGTTTTTTTTTATGTTACAGCCTGAATTTAATTGTAATTTAGTTTATTATGAGGTGCATAGTTTTGCCAGTAAATTTATCTGTAAAGTGACTGCAATGTCAAAATGTATTTTAAGATGGAAAAAAAACACAAAAATCATTTTACATAATTCAATTCAAGTTCAAAACAGTAATTTCCCAGAGTCAATACTTGGCAGAGATATAGCTCTCCTCCCAGAAAGCAAATTTTTAATTTGCAGACTCAGTGGGAATAGTGCATTGGGGGGTTGCAAGTGTGTGAATGCATGCTTCTGTGTTTGGCTGTAGTAGTGGAGGCAGATTATGTTTGGTGAAATCTGCTCCAGCCTGGTTTACACCTGCTGTGGTGCAATAACACCTGTAAGTGATGAAGGAACATACTTCACCATGTGGACCAACATTTCCACTGACAACAAAATCAAAATCAGGGAAATTTACTTTCCTGTCTTCAGCCTTAATACCAAAGTATTTATCACTTGTTTTACGTCACAGTTCAGTGACTGTTGTTGTGTTAATGTGGCACATCCAGCCTGACACTTAGAGTTTTACTCTACAACCTCTCATCACAGATGGATGTTACAGCTCTTTAGCTTCACAGTTTTTCCTTTTAACTTTACAGTGTCACAGTGCAGAAAAATTGTGATCAAACCTCAGTTTATTTTCATTCACATTGTGTCAGAAGATGTTAGAACTTTAAATCTGGTCATGAAGGAAGGAAAAAAATCTCTCTCACACCTTTGATCTCTTCCTCCCTTTGTCCGTGTCTGTCACTACACACACACACACACACACACCAATTATAATCAGTGTGCCCGCAGGTCTCCTCTGAGGCCCGATTGGCAGCATAATTATCATTTCCCAACGTCACATTTGTCCTCATCGTCATGTCTGGCAACAAGGGAGGTGCTCTTTGCTCCTCTCCCTCGCTCCCTTTCATCTCCTCTGGCACATTGCTCAAATGTTCTCCCCTCTCCCGCCCCCCTCTTCCTACTTTTTCCTCTGTGTTTAAAAGGTCCTGACTGATGGCTGAGGCTCTGCCATTTAAGAACTGTCTGACATTTATCCTCACTCCATGGGAAAAAAAACGGCCATAGGAGATTCAGATGCTTTATAATAATCTTTTTCTTCTCTTCTTTTTCAGGGCAGCTGGAAGTCTCCCCACCTACTGCAGCAGAGTTAAGATACGGTAAGTAAACCTGGTGGATGTTTTAGAATGACTCTGTATGTGTTTCTATGAGTATTTTACCCTTTTAGTTCATGCAGAGGAGTGGTTGAAGAAGTACATTGATTTGAAAAATGTGTATTAGTCTTGTAGCATGAGCGCCTAGATTGACATCCCTCATTTAACCATCAATCATCCAGGAAGATTAATGAAGATCAGTCTTAATTAACGTTAATGAGCAGGCTATTATGGTTCATTGTTGGTCATTTGTTTCCATGGTCTCCCCAAAGGAAAGGAAAAACGTACTGTATATGGAGCTGGTTAATAGGCTTATAAGTGTGTCATGAACAGATATGGTATTGTGATACAAAAGGAAGTTGAGAGAAGATGACGAGCTGTGAAATTCACTTTATGACACAAAGCACACAGTATTTAGCTACTCCATCATGTCGGGC
Source organism: Sebastiscus tertius (assembly GCA_916701665.1). Classification (NCBI taxonomy): domain Eukaryota; kingdom Metazoa; phylum Chordata; class Actinopteri; order Perciformes; family Sebastidae; genus Sebastiscus; species Sebastiscus tertius. Next base: position 60,409 of record CAKAOH010005591.1, on the reverse strand, counting down.
CATGTGCTTGACAGTCCATCACTGTTTCCACCACAGTTAGTAGAGCACAACACACATACACAAATACTGTTAGCGAGAAAACAAACAGATATCAAGACTAAATCCTGGAGACACACCCACCCGACACCAGAGAACTAGCAGCGACGAAGGCCGTCTGGCGCGTCACCTCATGTTGCCTTTGTTTTGGCCGACAAGTTGCACCAGAACGCATCGCAAAGATTACAGCCGACGGCCAGTTAGAACTAACTTCTGCGCCTTCGTGAGAGGAAATAACTCTCCACACCAGCAGGCGGCGGTAGTCTGTATTTATCATTCAAAAAGGGAAACCTGAAGACTGAGGGCTGTGTATATGCAAGCCGTTATGATACGTACATGAAACAAAGCGACGTTTGCCGACCATTTCCACACCACTCTCACCCACCACTTAGCTTCATTCCAGATGGCCATGTCGTTGAGAAAATATACATGTATTGGAGTGATCGGGTGAGATCAAGATGAAAAATGAGAAGAGCCTTCTGTGTTTTTCCTCTTGACTTTACTCGTTGTCTTGCTTTCCTCACGTCTGTTTCTCTTCTTGTGCACTGGTGCGTTTAAGCTGAACAGCCAAACCCCCCCTCCAGTACAATAACATGCTCTTTCTGGACAGCTAATGGCCTTTTATAGAATAGAATTATTGATTTGCTTCCGCTGATAGTATTCCTACAGTCCATAAACACTCATAAATGAACATTAACTGATTTAAAAAAAGAAAGATAAGAAATACTGAAAGAAAATCAACACAAATTAGCTGAAGAGACACGGCTGAATTAGCACTTAAAGCATAGAGGAAAAAAAGACAGGCCTAAAAGAAGATAACCAACTGAGATATTTACTTTAGATCATGTTATTGAAAGTGTATTTCACCACCCCCCTCTTTCTCTCTCTCTCTCTATCTCTCTATCTATCTCTCTCTCTATGTATATATATATACATATTCTATAGATGAGATCTATAGAATATGTATTAGAGATAATTTCTCACTACAAATGGAGGTTCATACACTCACACATACGTAATCCACCTGCACACACTCAGCTAAAAGCGTAGGAAGGCGTACTTCACTCTGCACTGCTCAGTTGACATGACCTCAGATTTCTCTCCTCCTGCTGAGAGGTTGAGAAGCCTGCTGGTTGACCCATTATAGTTCACATCAACTTGTGTTTGTCAAACGTAAGAGAGACAGACAAAGAGATCTTTGACTACAAGCAGAAACAGAGACATCATGTGAGAAATCTCTCCTCAGTGTATCCCCTGGTTTGAAATGCTGTTTTTCCTGCTTTGGCTCTGCACCAAAGAAAACACGGCCGAGTGAAACTTTAAAAAGAAACATCAACTCAGCCGGCTGCCGGCGGAGCAACAGCGTCGAACACGGCACTTGTGATTTTCCTCAAGACAGCAACGTCTTTGTGTTGTGTGTATTGTTGCCGTGCTTTGGGAGTTTCGCGTGTCGATGACATCTATGGAAAAAGTGTCATGTCTTTTCATCTCTATAAAAACAGATCCATTCAACATTTGAGACCTAAACATCATGAAATAAGCTTAATAGCTGATTCAATGGAGAAATCATCTGTAAAACTTCTTCCTTTTTGCAGAGTGCGTGGATGTAATTTAGAGTTGAAGTTTGCCAAACAAATAGTCTCAAGTCTGGTCTCATTCGTTCCACCGAATCAAAAAAGGAACCCTGTATCTCCCACAAAATTACTTTCCCATACAACCAAACTGCATAACCAAAATATGTTTTTGAGGGAAAAGTATTTTCCTCCAGATTACGGTCACGGTTTTAAACCGTTTTAAACACACTATTAACATTGTAAATGGAAACATAACAAAACAAAGACGCAACAAAACTACTTAGTCAGGTTCAGGCAACTACTGATAACAGAATATCATGGTTTGGCTTAAAATTGCTTAAAAAACAAACGAAAATGCAAGAAATGACTACTTTTCATACTGGACACGAACAACGGTCTAAAGGGGGAAAGTCCGGTGTTTGTTGAACCCATCTACCTCCCCTCCTGCCCACCAGTAGTGAACTTTCTCGTTTGTTATACCTGTTTTTTCAACATATATTCAGTCACTGTTGCTCAATATAATATGTCACCTGCTCTGCGCTTCGCTTGTTGTACTACGTCACTCACTGCGGCCGTCCGCAGAGACAAAGGTATTTGTGATTAGGATAAGACAAACGTAATCCGTGATAAAACACATTTCCTTCCAAACATAATTGAAAACAGGGCAGGGCTGCAAAAAAGTTTGATTTTGTGTTGTTTTTAATATAAACATTTTAAAAAAAAGCACATGTTGATATGTAAAATTATACCCCTTTAAAGTTGTGAGGTTTGAGCAGTGCCTCTGAAACTGAAAGCTTTTAGACTTCGCTCCCTAGAGCTGTGAATTTTTCTTTGTCATTAAATTAGATTAGGTAGAGTAGGTTCGATGTGATCAAAATGTTAAATCAATTGGAGAGCACAGAGAGCCGACCTCTGCCACGGCTCTCTCCTCTGCACAGAATATCTACAGTTAATAACACATGAGCAAAGTGTTGGCCTGGTGGTGGCACTAGGGTAAAGATCATCAGTTGACTAAAATCAGACGTAATAAATCATAAACAGGGAAAAGGAGGCTTAATTTTCCTACAAAATAAATAAACTAACAAAATCTGTTGTATTTAGGGCAGTCCTCGAACAAAGAAATTCTTAGTCGACTAACACTCACACGATTTTATCGACTAATCAATTGGTTGATTCAATCGACAGATCTGTAAAACTGAGTTTCTCCACAAAGAATCACACAAAAGCACCACTTTAAATCTTGTGTTTACCAGAGATGTGCTCATAAGTTTCTTGGAAATAAGTCATTCAACATGAAAGAGGCATAAAATATGACTAATCGTCCAAAGAAATCTTAGACGACTAAGACCAAAGAGAGGCGACAGCCCTAGTTATAAGCCTCTTTTGATCACTATTTACACACTGAAAAATGTTCCCCAAAAAGCTTTACATAATTTTATTCACAAAGTACAAAAAAGTGCAGTAACTAGAACTACTATAGCCAGAGGAATCCACTTTTAATTTCCAGCTGAGTCCGGGGGAGATAAGGGGTACTCACTGGATAATTAAAATTGTTCACTTCCCTTGGTGATACCTATCTTCATGGACAGTTTGAAGTTACGTTCATAGTCAGCTAAAAAAGCTGTGCTGGATGTTTAAAACGCAGTCACGTAACCTTGTCGTCACTAAATTGCACTAGTGATGCTTTATATGAAAGGATACTAAAGAGCCAAGAGGCAAAAGCTCTAAAAAAGTTTGTTTTTTCTGCTGAGAAGCGTCTAAAACCAAACACAGGGATTTGATTGTACAGGTCTCAACACCAACAGATGAAGTGCTCTTAAAGATTCAATCAAGTGTAGCGTTAAAGTAAAGTCTGTGTCTCAGATATGAAGGAGTAGGTGTTTTATGTAGTCAAACAGCAAGATTGAATATTGTTCCTGTGTACTGAAGGGGAGCTGCAGCAGAAAAGAAATGACTGGTACTCAGCAGCAATTATGTTTTGAGCAAACGCTTTTCTGCAGATCACAACTAGACTGAACTGCACTTGAACTTCAACTAGAACAGAAAAAACCTCCCTGAGGCGGTTGGTGACATTTAAAATTCACTTTCACGGCACCAACAGTATATTACACTGTAATATATCTCTATATCTATGCAAACGACACACACAGTCTCCTTACGCATATTGCAAAGGCACGAATACATTACTCTATGTAGACATATTTGCATTCTGATAGCCTGTTTGTTCTGAGGATGGAGCTGCTTGATATTTATGACACTATTCCTACAAAAGGTCGAGGTTGAATCTCATGCTTTTTTTTTTTTTTATTTTCAAAGATGAAGCTCATTCCAGTTTAGGAAAAGACTTTATTGTTTTTGCTGCTGGTCTGTGAGGTTTACAATCTTACCAATGGCCTTGACATGTGCTACAGAAATAAGATCCCCACTTTTAAATTCTTTCCAGGGTCTTAATAATACGTTATCTGTAGGGTGACCAGATCCCAACACACCAAATGTGGGACAAAGAGTATGTTTGTGTGGGACACGTTACCAAGGCTGGGAGATAGTCTACAATTTTGATATAATGTCTATCTAACTTAATAATAAACATTTCTATTCTACCCCTTATCTTGTAACATCTCTATGCTTTGCCCGAATGCAGCCATAGATCGGCACACACATCCCCCCTGTGTGATATTGAAAGATAACTGGCACATTTCACACAAAACTCTGAGAATCTCCTTCCCCCGGCTTCTAAATACTTACAAGTATTTTCACAGTCTTTGTTGTAGCTGTTCTTCCTTTTCTTTGTGGTATAGTTTCCATCATATTCCTCCCTAAATCTGCATAGCTTGTGACTTTGCGGTGACTCGCAATTTTTCTCCGTCGGGCATAGCATATAGCAAAGACGGTGAAATGTTAACCTGCACTTGACCCACGTGTGTGCAGTTTGACAGCAAACAGCGCGGTGATGACAGCCTTCCCTGCTTTCTTCACAGTCTTTGGATAAAAGCCAGGTTTTAAAAAAAGCGTCTGTCCTGCAGCGGTTTGACTTTTGAAAGCTGGAGCCGATGAAAATGCGGGACATCGTCTCAATATGTGGGACGTGGGACAAAAAATGCTGTGCGGCCCCTTGTAAAGTGGGACACCTGGTCACCCTAGTTGTCTGTCACATGTTGTATTAAGAATATGGATTCCATTTAAGGTCATGTGCAGCTGTTTTTATAATATGCTTCCATAATTCGATCTGTTACAGCGACATAATATAAACACACAAGAATTAATAGTTATGTTCCATCTTTAGTTTATTTCAATCACCTCCCAGCAGCAGCTTCACAGTGTTCATTTTCTTTTCAGCACAGACGTGTTTTGTGTTTAATGAAATACTGTTCTTGTGTTTTCTTTGTGTTAATTCTGTTACAGTTCTGCTCCGCAAGGCTCCATTATGTCTAATGGGTTGTTGTATTTAATAATGTAGACGTTAACACAATCTGCATACATCATGTTTGGTCTGTTGGTGATTTAGTGTTCGTTTGTTTTATTTCACAGTTCTGCTGCACAATGCAATCCCTTTCGTCGGATTTGGATTCCTGGACAACTGCATCATGATTGTTGCTGTAAGTCTGTCGGTGGCGTCACGCAGCTCAGTGGGTTCAGAGATCTACTCAGTGTTAAGAGTTTGATTTCCACGGGGGGAACCTGTGCACAAAGAATATGTCGTATGCACTCATAATACTGTAGGAAGATTTCTTTGGAGGGAAGCATCCAGGGATGTAGGAGGAAAGTAAATCTTTTTGATGCTGCTGTATTTATATTTTCATATATTTCCTGCTTTCTCTCAGACGTTGTTTGACTCTCATCTCTGTTTCTCAGAGTCCTTCCTTCTCTCTTTATCTTTTCACATCTGATACATATTTTAGTAATTCGCCTGGCACAAGCGTACCCACTCCTTATTAAGTCTTTGTAAAGTTGTTCAAATAATGAAATATAAACCAAGCGGTTTGGGAGCAGTATGCTACAGTACTGCTCAGAGAATGAAGAATAATCCATTTTTTTTCAACTTAATTCAAAGTGTGCTTCCACAGCAGGGTTATTTTTAACACAGAGATGATGAATTCTCATGCAGGCCTCTACAAGGTGATGGAAAGACAAATAGAGAGTGAAAAAATATAGAGGGAAAAAAATACAAACGAGAATATAATGAACATAATATGAATATATTGAACACAATGAAGTGGCATAACTTTGCCCAAAAAAGTAAAGTAAGAATATGCAGATATTATACAAAATAATATTTTTTATGCTTTTTCTCTTTACAAAGCAGATTCTGCAAAAGCATGACAAATTGTAATCAATAAGTTATCACACTTTTGAGCTGGATTCAACTTGTCTGTCAAACATTTGTGCAATTAAAGAAGTGAGTGTAAAGGTCTGACTAAACTTTTTTCAGTCCAGACTGTGAGAAAAACGGATGCACCCTGCCTGAAGAGCTCAGGCTGATTTCCATATTGTATGGGATAAGAGCTCTGCACTAAAGCCAGGAAACCATAAATTGAAAGACTGAAAGCTTCTAGAAAATCTTAAAAAGCTACAAGTAGACTTTTATTGGAAGTTAGCATTGTTGGGCAGTGGGCAGAGAAGCGAGCTTGTGACCTGAAGGTCACCGGTTCAATCCCCCGGAACGGCAGGATTAATCTGGGTGGGGAAAGGGGTGCTTGCCCCTCCCTCATTACCACCACTGAGGTGACCTTGAGCAAGGCACTTAACCCCAACCGCTCCAGTGGAGCTGCTCAGTGAATGTGTAACTGTCTGAATGTGATCAGGGCGTTCCTGAAACTGAGAGCATTGCTCTCAGTGAACCTCTCCCTGAATAAATGAAGGTTAAAAAAAAAAAAAGAATTAGTCACTTTCAGTCCAAAATGGTGGAAGCATAGCTCTCCTGCAATTGATAAACAATTGACTTTCACTTCTTGGCGATATACGGTCTTTGGTAAAGAGGAGAGTGAGACCTCTATAGTCAATGTAAAGAGACATTAAACAGAGGAAGTTGTCAATATAGAGATATAAACCATACTAGAATCACAGGCTATAAATTTATAGTCCAGAATTGGCCTCTTAAGACAAGTTAGTCTCAGTTAAAGAAGTCATCTCTGTATTCCTCTCTGGATATCATTGAGCAAGAACATGAACAGATACATGTCATGTCATAGCCCATACATTATGCGCACTGATAGTTTGCAAATAAATTAAAAGTTTTCTTGTGTTAAAAATGAACCATAATGTGTGTGTTTTTGTGTGTGTGATTCTCTCCCAGGGCACACAGATTGAGTTATCCATCGGCGTGGTCCTCGGCATTTCAACTATGGCCGGTAAGGGAATCTCATGATCCTAATGTTACTTTCCTAATGTGTAATATTTATGTTTCTGATACAAATTAATAAGTTCCATGCACAGACAGGCTGTTAAATGCATTTATTACACGGCTGTGTTGAATACTCGATTCTGATTGGTCAATCACGGCGTTCCGCGGTCTGTAATTTCTGTATAACAGACCGTTGCTATGTAAAGCAGACCGTTGCTATGGGCACAGTTCTGATGTCGGACTCTGAAGGGGATTCTTTCACAATAATGACCGGCTCGCTGTACATTATCCCTTACATGGCAGAGATATGTTTTTTTTATTTATTTATTTTTTCCGCAACCAAATTTCTATTGGATGGTTTCTGTTCTGGGGCAGTAGCAACGAGGCAGTGTATTTTCACTATTTTGTGATTAGCTTTTGAAAACGTCCTTGATTTTTATTTCCATTGATGTCCCTTATAGTCATGAATGGTTTTCATTATATAAATTCAGTTTTTTAAAAACATAAAAGTTTGATTGAGGATTGTTGCACAACACTAGTGATAAGAGAATTACCCATGTTGATATCTGCAGAGCAATCTGTGCTCAATTCCCTCTTGAATCCTATTAATTAGTGTGTTTTGACAAATGTTTCCATGATTTCCCTGATGGCTTTTTTTCAGTTTGACTTTCCATCTGGTTGGCGTTCCAGTATATTTGCATACATAATCAGTCCCATTAAATGTATATTTTATGTGCTCAGGTTACAGCCAGGTTTGGGGGAAAAAAAAATCTTGAAGCAAATTTATATTTGACTCAAACAAACTTGGTTTGGGTTCAGATGTACATTTCGCTGGCCCAGACCGCAACTCCCACTCCCTGTCTACTTCCTAATTAGAGTGACGGTACACCAAACCATAGTGGACTCCCAACTGTTTAAAATAAAAATAGAAGGAGACATTTTCAATTTCAGTGTCGACAGAATACCCCGTCTCATAATGAGGCTTTAATGATAAAGTCACAATTTGAACCTTGCTGTGACACTAATCCAGAAAAAGAAAGTGAGATAACGTGAAAGGGGGAGAGAGAGAGAGACACTGGCTGACCTAGATAATGATGATTTCATAAATATGATAATACTGTTCACAAGCAGATTGAATGGGCTTAATATCCGCTGAGCTCAAAGAGGCACATTTTAATGTCATCCCTTGTTCCAGTTCAGAGATTCTGAGGTTATGTCAAATTACACTGCATGTGACAGGAGCTTTGAGAAGAGGAGATGTTAGTGAAGCGGGAAGTCTGTCCCTATTTATATATTTAATGATGGTAAAAACAACTATAAATAAATATATATAAATAATTGCTGAATATTTGTATCCTTTGGCAAATCCTATGACCATAATCACCACCATCACTCAGCATTGTTTATGCTAATGCACCTAGCAAAATCTCTATTTATTTCCTCCTGTTCCACCTCGGTCCCTTGACTTTGTTGTTGTTTTTTCTTTCTTTTCTTTTTTTTATTCAATAACATAAATTTACAAATCAAGAATGGAATAATAGCAACAATTCTGACAATGTAATTATATCTAATAGAGAAATATAACAGTAAGTAAACTATGTAATTCAAAAATAAATAATAAGAAAATAAAATGACAGGGGACTTTTGAAGAAGCAAACTATTTACACTTTTTAAAGGATAATTTAGCACGTCACATCCTGGACAATGACTTCTTATATTTTATAGCAAAAGTTGATCCTCAAAGTTTTTCAGTAGTTTTTATGGCAAAAAAAATGTCAATGATTTGATAAAGTATTTTATCTCATTAATAACCACAATAGAATTAGGCTTTCTGTTTTTCCACTTATATATATTATGCTTTTAGAATTACTGTAGTTACAGAAGAAATGTCTATAAATATACGATAAAATAAGTAGTTCAAGAGTCATGTCATACTAGCTCGTTGCGATGGAGGCAAAATAACGCTCCAAACTTGCACTCAATTTTGTCGAGGAAAAACTGGCATGGCCATTTTCAAAGCGGTCAGCTTGACCTCTGACCTCAAGATATGTGAATGAAAATGGGTTCTATGGGGACCCACGAGTCTCCCCTTTACAGACATGCCCACTTTATGATAACCACATGCAGTTTGGGGCATGCAGTACCTGTGAGGGTTTCTGGACACTATTTGTCATTGTTTTGTGTTGTTAATTGATTTCCAATAATAAATATACACACACATTTGCATAAAGCAAGCATATTTGCCCTCTCCCATGTTGACAAGAGTATTAAATACTTGACAAATCTCCCTTTCAGGTACATTTTGAACAGATAGAAATTGTGCAATTAATTTGCGATTAAATATTTTAATCGATTGACAGCCCTAAAATAAACATTAGACTAAATATTGGAAGACTAGGTATTGTAATACGCATCCATCCATCCATGTACACTTGTCTAAAATTGTTGTAAGAAAGGACAAGAAAAAAAAAGTGTTCTACTTTGTTGTTCTCGATGAGTCGATGAGTTTAAGGGCAAACTGGCATTCCCATATCTACTCTACAAGTCTTACCTCTCTTCTGCTGTGTCTTCTGTTGCTGCTGGCAGTGATAACAGTGTGCTTCTGTTGCTTTTAGCTCAAGCTTTTAAAGCTTAAATAGTCTCAGTCAACTGATCCGTCTGAAAGACTTAAAGGAGTCAAAGCTGATGCTGTCACAGAGCGGAGGAGGCAGAGGCCTGAAGCGTTTTATTTTATACTTCACGGGGAACTGGAGAGATGTAGAAAACTTGACCAGTGCAGACTAAAGCAAGAAGTGCTGGATCTTTCAGGGATCTACTGTAGAGAGGATGTATTTGAATCTTCACTTGAGTTACTTATTGTATCAAAAAAGCTTTTGATTTGATTCTGCTCTTGCAGATTTACAATTCAAACCAGTTTTGTTCATTTTCTTTTGGAGCTTTTGCATTTAATCTAAAAGAACAATTTCAGGCCTGGTGCGATTTATAGACAGTAAGGTTATTAGGTTGCAAACTCAGACAGAAAATGTCAAATTCATTTTTTCAGAGAGGCTACTAGTTTGACAGCTGAAGCCTGTTATCTCTGAGTGGCATGAAGAGATTTGACAGCGAGGTCAAGCTGAAGAAAACCCCCTGTAACTTAGTGATTTGAGAAAATATAGGAAACTACCACAAAGCCCCATATAGAAGAAAAACAGCAAGAGCTTCAGACCTAGTTTCTATCAGGCAGACTCCTTTTTCACAGCAGTGGTACTGTTTCTCATTCCTGCTACGTTAGGGAGATGTGGAGGTCTGCAAATCAAGAGGCTGCAGTTTATCCAGCCCCGTCCGGAGTGATTTAGCACTGGTGTCAAGTCTGTGGTCAAGTCCACCAATCACACCTTCTATAGGAGGCAAACGTGGCTCGATGAAGATGGAGGCTGCACCTTTCGAAAATCTCCGAACACAATTAGGTAACAAATCAGACTGAATAAATGCTTCCAGGTTGGTTTTCTTCACATATATCCCTCCAATCTCTGCTTTACTGATTTCATCTAAAGACCAATTCCCCCACTCACCTGCCATACCTGAAGCCTCTTTAGGGCTGGGCGACATGGAGGAAATCAAAAAAACCTTATATCAATATTGGGAAGATATTGTAGGGTTGACTATTGGTGCTTTCACAAAATATTTGCACAATGAGATTTCAGATTTTTGATAAATAATCATCAATAATGTGGATATAATGACTAAGTGGGTAAAGGCAAATAATAAAACAGTCTGGTAAGTTCAGAAAATGTCATCACTTCCCTGTAATGTAGCCATTAAAACCAGGAAAAGACAACATTCATGCCATATTACGATATCAAATATCTAAGATAATATCTAAACTCATATCGCGGTATCGATATAATATCAATACATTGCCCAGCCCTACTTTTTACAGCTCTAACTTTCACATACAAACACACCTGTAGGCACACATACAGTAAATACACACCCACCTTTTACACTTTTTATGTGAGTAAACCTATGTACAGCTATGTGTAGGTGTGTTATTGTTGCTGTAGAAAGCCTCCAGGTATAGAGAGGTGTTGCTCATATACAGTACATCTATCATCATGCTGGTAAGTGAGCCTTGCAGATAAAAGCAAGAGACAACAATAAGACATCCCCACCGTCTCCCGTTTGTTGTTTCACGGCCCATTTATCCACCAATAGACGTCGTCGATGGATAACACACATGCAGACAGTAGCTTTGACTTTGCTGCAGGTCGAGAAAGTTCCTGTGAAAGATGGAGATATTCATCATAAAGTAAGAACAGGGAAGGAAATCAGAATCGTCTCTTGTACTCTTTCTCAGCCCACCCAAAACCCAGTTTATTCACCCTCGCCACTCTGAGTCCCTCTCTGATTTACTCCATCGTTTGTTTATCCAATTAGTGAGAGTGATGGATGCAGTACAAGGCTTTTACTAGTCAATGGACGTTGTAAAAGTGTCTGTTACATGGTAATCGACATCTTCGGAGCTGCTTCAGAGTCACTTGTTTTATGTGAGTGTGTGATTGCTCCTCTCATCAACCTGTGGAGGTGGACTGGATCTAATTCAGAGCACAGTGAGGAGCAGAGAGAGCAGTGAGTCAAAGGCAGACAGCTGACCTTGGCTTGTAATTACATTTGAGTAGCTTGACCACATAATTAAGCCGGATGGGCTCTCCATTACATCTGCCTCCTCGGGGGCTTGTACAAGGTACGATGTATAATGACAGCAAATTTATTTTATTACTACATGTTCTCTGTTTTAATAATCTTTACTCTGTAACCACCTTTCTTTTTTTACAATCTATCACTGCCAGTAGACCCAGAACCCACAATAAAACAGCAAAGATAAAAAAAATGAAAGTTCATACAATGACAATATTGCTAATTAAGTACATTTCAAGTGTGCGCGGGTCACGTTGAGGACATACAGTACCTCTGTAAAAGGAGGTCTCATTTCTCTGAAGTGTCATCCTCCATATTTCAAAGAATATAGCTTGAAGGAGAAAATACATATTTGAATGTGTGCTGCAGCCAGACAGTTATATAGATTTATAACAACATTTGTGCACCTGATTCGACTGTTATCAGGCCATTAAATAGGAAATATATATGTGATCGATAAATAGTTATCGGTCTTTATAAGCACCATAGATGTGGGTCATTTAGGGCCTACTATGCCTACTACGTTGTAAAAGTGAAAGCAAAACTTAAAAGCAACACGTTCTAACACGTACAACTAAATTAAATGTTACGTTTTGAACACAAATAAAAAGGCTTCTTTTGGATTAGGCCAAAAAAATACTTGGTTAAGTTTAGGGGAAAAGTGAGTGTTTTGGATTAAAATAACTACGTCTCAAAAGTGAAAGTGAAACTAAACACCTTGTGAACACAAAGAACTACACGTTGTTGGTTTTCTGCTCCTAACATAATTACTGCGGCCGCTAGAGGTCGCTGTCGTGTTCGTTTATACCTTGTTTCGGTGATCTACCATGTGAATAGATGATAAAATCTAATATTGAGTGTAGTAGGCTTCTACTGTCCCACATCTATGGTGCTTATAGCGACCAATAACACCTATTTAATGGCCTGATAACAGTCTAATTGGCTGATTTGTCAGACATGAATATAACTTCTTACATATAACATTACATTGGAAACACAGCTTGATAAATAAAGTCTGGCACAAAACAATATTAACTTCCTGAAATGCAGCTCAGTCATTCAACAATGACCCGCTAGCTGTACATTATCCCGCTTATTACACGGCTACTTACTTAAGAAATCAATATTTTGACACAAAAACCGTCTGCCAGAGTCTGACATCGGAGCTGCGCCCATAGCAACGGTCTGTTATACAGAAATTACAGAATGCAGAACGCCATGATTGACCAATCAGAATCGAGTGTTCAACACAGCCGTGTAATAATGAGCAATAAATCATGAAATGGACTTCACAGTCCATTTTTTGCATTCTTAACTCACTGCAATGAGTCAGACCGGGATCCTGCCCAGTGCAAGTTATTGTTTCTGTTGGAAAAATACCAGAACAATGTCCTCATTTAGCGCATACCTACTTTGTGTGTTTTGGCCAAGAATTAGAAACGTGCACACTTCCCCTCCTGCTGCCCTGCCCTCTCTCCTTCCACTCTGTTGAAGTTGTGATAAAGTCACCCAAAGTGCTTCTCGCAGAGCAACAAGCTAACAAGCTTGATTGGAGCCAAATACAAACAAACCTGCAGCTGATTAACAGCCGATGCTTCATTACAGCAGGCAGGCGAGTCTCTCTTCAACAAGGTCGGGTTCGTCAGCCTGCTGAGACACACAGTAAACAACACTTTCCTAAATCTCAGCACACGATGACTTCACTAATTACACTGTGGCTCTTTTAGAGTCTTATCTGACCTCCTCTGTGCTTATTAATGTGGCTGCAGGTCTTGTGGGTGACTTGTTCAGATGTACAACAACAAATTGTTAGTAGGAAGTGAGTCACTGCAGCCACATTACATGCTGTTCTCAACCTTGTTGCTACAGTAGTAGCAGGAAGGCCGTTGGACTGGAAGACCTCCTGCCAGGGTTGGATGGAGATTGTGCCTCAGCAGAGATGGCACCGCACTGCTGCTTTGTTTCCGCTCCCCTAAGGGTGTCCGTGTCGCTGCGGCAGCTGCAGCAATCCTCTGAACTCAGGGTCACGGACAACAGCAAGCAAAGCACAGACTTTATTCTCTCTTTTAGGAGCCACTAGTACTGTACAGTAATGTACAAGCAACACAACAAGCCAATTTGTTAACACTACACAACTCAGGGATTTCAACATGGCCTCATTCTCTCCTCCTTGGACACTACTCCTCCACTGCTCTGATTATTCATGAGAAGTTATTAGGCTCAACAGTAATGTGGGCTTCAGCATTGCATCCGCCTCCTTAATGAGCCCAGAATGCACTGGGGTTGTTCATCATATCCTGTGCAAAAATCAACAAAGGCTAAAAATAAGCAGCTATTTTAAGAAACTAAATACTGACCCATATTTGCTCTGTGTTTTTTAATAGAAATAATGAAGAGGCTTTTATGGTGTATTATGAGGCTAAATATTATTGTAGGAGCTAGGAGCGCTATCAGAAAGGAGGAATGTTAATTAGGTTTGTGATGGTTTATATTTGTTGGTATTGGTATTCGTTAGTGTTTGGGATATTGTTGTTTATTATTATGTAATTGGGATGATTTGGGAGATTTGGATCACATGGATGTGGGCGGCATTCATAGTTAATATAATCAGCTATTCACCTGAGTGCCGGAGGGAAGAGAGGGCGAGTGCACTCTCCGTATTTTTCGGATCTCAGTGACTTATTTTGATAGACAAGCAAACCAGGCCCGACCTCAGCCTCTCAACTGCTTTTAGTTTGTTTCCTGAAGTCGCTTATTATGCACATGTTTTGTACACATTCTGGGTTATTCAGTACATCTTTCTTTCTTGACATCATGCCTTACATATATTGATAATGAGGGGAATGAATTTAGCAGAGGACTCCAGGTGTATGCCTCTGAATGTTAGATGAGAAAAGTGTGTTATTTTTTGTGTTTCACATGATGAAAAACTCCAGACAAACGCATCCTGTGTCTTGTGCCTTTTGGCTGCCCTCAATACAAAACTCATTTTGTAATCATGTCTCTTTTCGCATTTTCTACAGCTGCTGCCCTTGGCAACCTGGTGTCTGATCTGGCAGGACTAGGGTAAGAATTTCACACTTACACACACACACACACACACACACACACACACACTCTCTCACAGGCAGGCAATTATTACCCTTAAAGTCTCTGCCAATCATGGCAGCTTGTAGAGGATTTAGAGGCATTACCCTCATTCACTCAAATGATGAAATGTTAAGAAAAACTCTGTTGACATCATAGTGTATATCACATTACACACATTATGACAGCAATACAGTGCTTGTTTCCACCCAGGTGTATATGAAGGTAAAGGTTTACCATCCCACTCCTCTCCCTTTGGTGAAGGCTAAGTCATTAAACTGCTCCATATTAAACAGTAATTATTGGATTTCGCCCAGAGGAAGATAAGCACGAGCAGCACGGGGGAAAGAAAAATGCAGTTACCAGAGGTTTTGTGTCCCAGAGGAAAGAAGACTGCGGAGCACAAAAGGGGTTATTACTATGAATAAGAAAAGAATAATTTCAATTTATCAGTATGGTTTGATTAAATCAAGACAGTCTGAACAAGGTGTGTCTAAATGAGGAGAGGAGTATGCAGTCCGACTCAACCAACCGTTTTTGAGTGAATAATGTAAAACTAAAAAAGCTTCCGTAGCCTGTACTGTAGAACTAAATCTTGATGTTAATCTAGTTATTAACAGATGTAGAGGACATCAGACACTTAGTTCAGTTTGATGCATTTAAAATAGGGCTGTCAAAGTTAACGCGATAACACAGCGTGAACGCAAATACATTTTAACGGGACTAATTTCGATAACACATTAAAGCATTTTGCGATTTTTAATTAACCTTTTGAAAATTCTACGGAACGGCGATCTTTCGGAGTTGTAGCAGGTTCAGTTTTAAATGTATGTGTTGTTGCCCTTAGGGCTTGAGTTTGCCATGTTGTGATTTGAGCATATTTTTTATAGGTCAAAACCATGTTTTTATGCTAAATGCAGTACCTGTGAGGCTTTCTGGACAATATTTGTCATTGTTTTGTGTTGTTAATGGATTTCTAATAATAAATATATACATACATTTGCATAAAACAAGCATATTTCCCCACTCATTTTGAAAAGGGTATTAAATACTTGAATAATCTCCCTTTATGGTACATTTTGAACAGATTAAAAATGTGCGACTAATTGCGATTAACTATGGACAATCAAGTGATTAACCGCGATTCAATATTTTAATGGATTGACAGCCCTAATTTAAAAGCTTTCATAAGAGATTGCTTAACAATGTAATTTGATTTTTTAAAAAATGAATGCATTAGTTAAAAAACATTTTTTTGTGCACTATGTTCCTCATTTATTTAATCATACTAGGATTACATTGTGTTGTGTTGTACTAGGAGTTGGGAAGATTTTATGCAACATTATTTATGCATGATCTGTAAAAAGTCTGATCAGGCACATTTTGATCTTATTTAAGTTCTTGGTTTGTGTAGTCTAGAAGGAAAGTGCATTTCTTTTGCGTAACTCTGCCCTATACATATCATATAATTTTGGTTCTAATAACCAGTCTTATTGTCTGTTTTAACATGGACTGAATATTTCATGTAAAACATATTCAACCTCACTAAATTTGCCTCATTAATACAAATCAGGATTCAAGTGTATTGTTTTGATCTCTGTTTTCCTCCTCCAGCTTTCTTCATTGTTGTTTTGTTCCCACTGACAGAAACAAAATAATCTAGAGACTGTTTCATTCTCCCTTCCTCTCACATTATGCAGTCAACCTAAAACAGAACAATGATTGCCACAGTTATGTGCAGCATGTGATCAAGTTTGGTCGATAAAAGCATAATGATCCATGAGAAGTGGAAGCTGATGTTTTCTTTGGACCCTTATCTTGGATCTTTTCAAAAGATTGCAGTGCCTTATCAAGTTCAGTCAGCTGATTCATGACTATTATCCACCTCAGGGCCTCCTAGTGGCCACATGGACCATAACCATCTTACTAACCTGCCAACCATAACACTTACAGTAATAGAAGAGGCCTCTAACCAGTGATATAACAGATTATTACCCTCTCTCATTTAAATAGACATAGCCAGCACAACAGAGAAGGTATTAAATAGACAGTTGGGTAGAAATATGACTGTGCTGTTGCATTTGCACCGTGTTAGTGTGATTGATTAGCTGAGTTGTTGTGGCCCTTTGTAAACGCTCCCAGTGGACACACACACTCAGTCGTGCCTCTGTGTGAGCGTCTGTGTTTGCCACTCCATCATAATTGGAAAGTAGAACCCTTGTGGCCCGTTTGTCAAGGTGAGGCTCGGTTAGACCAGACAAGAGAGGCTTTCTTTTTTTGTTTTGATGGATTTACAACATTGAGTGTGAAGGCTGTTTGTCTGCTAGTGAGTGTCGGTGGAGCTCCTGCAGGTGTCCTTCCTTTCACTGCAATATTTGCATTACAGCTTATTTTCATTTCAAAGGAGAAACATAACGAACTCTGTGCTTTAGATTACTCTGGGAGTCAGGGCCACTTTAGTAGCAGTTGAGAGCTGAAGAGGAGGCGCAGTCGACTTTCCGCTGAGGTTGTTTTGTCAGAAGCTGACAGATGAGGAGACCCCAGATGCCTCTTTACTGTAAACTTGTTGCAGTATTTAGTTTGCTCAGATCCACAGGGAACCACTTGAACAGTGAATAGCTCTTTGGACGGACTTAGTCCACCAGCGAGTCAAAACAAGTTTTGCATGAATGATATGTACAGTGAACTACAACTTGTGCTTCAACTAACTTTTAGTGTCTAAACAACAGTCCAAAACCCAAAGATATTCAGTTTGCTATTATAATAAAATAGGAAGAGCAGAACATTTTGAATTTTGAAAAGATGAAACCAGTTAATTGTTGACTTTAAAGAGGACCTATTATGCTTTTATGCTCAAAGAAACTGTTTCAGACAGAGGGTGAAAAGCGGTGCTGCAGCAGAGCAGGTATGAGGAAAATAAAGCAAAAAGCAAAACAAAAGTGTAACAAAATGTGAACAATTTAAATAGAAGGAAATATAAAAATATTAACAATATAAACAAGGGAAAATATAAAAAATAAGAACAATATATACAGTATTGACTATTACCAGACTATTAACACATTTGTACAAGTGGAAAAATGATATTGCACAGTGAGAATGAAATTCCACCTGAAAATATTACACAGTATGAATTACACCTGAGTAGTATTGATATTGCACAGTCATTATACAGTATAGTGCAGTTATTGTCAGTTTCTTGGTGTGTAAGTGGTCTACTGGGAGCAGTGCTGGTTGTGGAGTCTGACAGCTGCAGGAAGGAAGGACCTGCGATAGCGCTCCTTCACACATTTTGGCTGGGGCAGCCTGTCGCCGAAGGAGCTCTCCAGCATGTTAACATGTTCTAGTAGAAACCCAAAATATAAGTATGCACCTGAAAATGAGCATAATAGGTCCTCTTTATTGAATAACAAATGATTCAAATTGTTGCTGATTTGTTTGAATGATTTCTGTTAATTGACATATTAATTAATGGACTAGTCGTTGCAGCTCTGGCATGTACTCTACTTTGCTGTTCTCAACCTATTCCGTGTCTTTGCTAACAGCAAATATAGAAAAAAAAAACAGGATTATGAGTCTGTCCATGTACCCATAAATTTGCATATTTAGTTTCCAGCAGTTGGCTTGAATTACACAGTCTCCCTCCTAACAAAATGCACTGCAATTCACTTGGAAGAGGATCAAGAGCCCCATTTACAGGCAGTCTGGGTGTAATGATGTTCAGTTGGAATTGTTCTCAAAGGAGCCAAATTAAAAGCTCCATAGATTGATTAAAATGCAGCCAACATGCTCAGTGAGAACCTCGGCTTCCTTTAGTTTACATTTGCTGGAAAGACTCAAAGAAATTCATCGTCATTGTTAGTCAGAGAACCTTCATTTTTGGTTTCATTCAGTCAAAAAGTGTGAAAAGTTGTGACACGGAAACCCTGTGTTGTTCATTTAGATCACCGTTTACTTACTTACTTGACAAATACATCACTGGTATTTTCTAAATTTATTTCTATAGATGTGAACTAACATTTAAACAGACCCACTCAGATTGTAAATAGTTGCACATAATGATATAAACCTGTAGGTAGGTTTCCAATGAATAAAGCCTTTGCTTGAGGCTCTAACGATTCCCCTCGTTGTAATCCACACCAAAAAAGCCACAGGACCACTCGGTAAAGTAATCAACACAAGAAAAGGCTAGTACAGAATAATTATACATCCATATCCAATTCGAGAGAGAGAGAGAGAGAGAGAGAGAGAGAGAGAGAGAGAGAGAGAGAGAGAGAGAGAGAGAGAGAGATAAAAGAACTGTGGCTCTACTCGCGGCTGGCCTGACTGACTCAAGATTAACCCCAAAAACTCTTCCAGCGAGTGTATCAAAGGGAAATTAAAGGTGCACAGTTACTAGAAATCCACAATCATAGTACCCATTCCTAATTATTACAAATGTAATAAAAATGAGATTTTATGCATTTTAAATTAACACGGAATCAAACAATTAACTTATTACATTACTGTAAATATGAACTGTCACTACTTCCCCTTATAAAATACTGTAAATATTGTAAATATTCTTTCCAATTCCTTCTAACTCAATGAAGCATGTAAATTGCAGTTGTTTTACATGTGAATTTAAAATTATTGATAATTGCCAATTAGTCAAGCATCAATAAACTGCATTTAGGCTCCTGCACTGTAGTGTGAGGGAAGTGCTATACTACAAAATATAAACATGTTGGACATTAAAGTAAGTATAATAATAGATAGATAGATAGATAGATAGATAGATAGATAGATAGATAGATAGATAGATAGATAGATAGAAAAGACAGGAAACAGCGGTGAGAGCAGGGCTGACTACTGTAGTAGAAGAGGATGTATTACAGGTTTATGTGTTTGTGCACATTAGCCAGCTGATTCACAAGAACTCTCTGTGAAGGTCAAAGGCACCAGCTTTATGTACTCAAACAGCACAGATAGATGAAGCTGTCACTACAGAGTGTTCCTCTGGAGTCTCTTTGGTCAATATTGTAGTGATTACGCTGCAAAGATTGTTTGTGAATCCTCCCACTCATTGTCTGTCTTCCTCAACCTGGAGACAGTGACTGAGCTCTGCTGCTCTGACTCCCCGCTCTTCTATAAAATGTCCGAAGTCTTGGTGCCTGTGGTGAGCAATCTGTGCAACTATATCCTCATATAGTGTGTATAGTGCGTGTGTGTGTGTGTAGGGGTTCATGCTCGGGTGGATTTGTAATATTTTCCAGCATGCTTGTGTGTGTTTTGACAGATGTAGGAAACCAGCTCAACCTCGTTGAAGTCCATAATTGAGCTGATGAGTCATTCTGACCGTTCAGCCTACAGATGCTCCTCCTGCACAGCTTAGTCTCGGCTACTGTTTGCGTTCCTTATGGACATAATGCATTAGTGGCTTTCTGGGGCAGACGAGGCAGCCAGTAAAGCATTAGTACATTAAGTTGGAAAAAAAACAGGACAAAAACTTAGAGAACAATGGTCTAGGGCAGTGGTTCCCAACCTTTTTCCTTAAGGTACCCCTTTTCTATCATTTCATAAACTCACGACCCCTACCTAAGTGACATATTTTATGGATATTTCATATGATATTCAATGCATAACAATAACAGTACAGAACAACTGCAATTAGTGAATGCAATAACTGCAGGAAGTTGGAGTAAAACGAGCCATTTGGGTGAATTTTGAGCAGATTATTTCCTGTGAATACTGCATCAGAGATGAGTTTTCCTGGTAATTTAGGAACTTTTAATACAATTCTCTGTATTTTTATTATTAAAATTCAGCGTTTTCTTCTCTGTGACGCTTAGCCATTGTTATAGAGAGGGAAGACTGATTATAGCTTGTGTTCAGGTCTTCAGGAGATTTTTATGTCTTAACAGAAATGAATGAAATGCTGAGATAAAGGCCAGCTGTATTGTATTTTTTTTAAAAAGTTGTCCCCTTAAAATCAAGAAGGCCTCACGACCCGCTGTGAAGCTTTGGCGACCCCTAGTGGGGGTTGGGACCCCCAGATTGGAAACCACTGCTCTAGGGAATAAAACATGGGGTCCCAAATTTGATTCCTCTTCCTTGACTGTGACACATGACCCTGTGATGTCATGTCTATATTTCTGATTTACACCTATCGCATGCTGGGTTGGAGCAAATTCCATGACCTTGTATTAAAGAAAGCGGATAAAAGCAATTAATGAATGGATGATTGATAGTTAAATGTATCTGATTTTTGTCCTTACAAGTGTGTCAGGATTAACAGCGGGTGGTACTTCATTGATCCCCTTAGGGACAGTCTAGTTTGCTTGTCTTCCTCTATAGGAGGTTTAAAGCCCAGTATCTGTTCAGTGTTTTGCTCAAGTAGAGAACGTGTTGGCGTTGGACGTTTCTGCAAAACTACTGATACACTGAATGTCAACATTTCTAAACGAAAAATAGGTTTCATAAATACGTTTCATATCAGTCTTGCATCACGCTTCAAGAAACGCAATGCCACGTGGTTAACGTTGTGAAACGATTGGTTAGGCTTAGGCAACAAAACTACTAGGTTAAGGTTAGAAAAGAGATCATGGTTTGTGTTCAAATAATAATGTAACAGCATAACAACAAAAACAATATAGTTAGGTTTAGGAAATAACTACATGGTTGGGCTTTAAACCACCTCGTTTGTACAGTGAAAATGACACTGAACATTGTGAACAGGGGACACGAACGAACAGCTCTTTAAACTACGTCACTCTGACTTAATGCAAAAACGTCGACATTCAACGTATCCCTGGTTTGCTGAAACGTCCAATGCCAATATTTGTTCCTGGCGACTGAGCTAGTAGCACGGATGCTTGTTTTAAGTCGAGGCATAGTCCTTCAATAGTTTATCCTGATGAGTCCTATAATGACACTCCAACCACCCATTTGGAAACGCGCCATATTTACCATCAACTGCAGCTCATTTATCATCATTCCATTTATTTGGTTCCTGATCTTTCTCATTTTGATCCACATCCTGGCCAACTGCTCTCTGCATCAAACGGTTTCCTAGATAACACCAACAATAATATGAGAGCAGCTGTGTCCTTTTTAACTATTTAAATCAAACACAGTTTTTGTTATTGCCCACTTAATTTTAATAGATTTCAGTTGTTGTTCCAGGAAGGTTTTTATTGCTTCTGGTGCAGCCGGGTTGAGTTTCAACCTTCTGTCTGTCTGAGTCTGATGCTCAGAAATGATCCCAGGCCCCAGCTGACTTTGCTTCTAAGTAGATTTCATCAGGTCAGTGTTATGAATACTGCAGGTATTTTATTTTCTGATATAGCCCTGAATTGTTTTGCCTTCTGGTGTTGCAAATTTGTGAAATATTTGGGCTGGATTTGACTCAAAGGCAGGAGTGTTTGTATTATTGCCATGTCAAGGTACTGTGTGTACCTGTTAAATTAAACATATTGTATGCATATGAGAGTCCGTATTTGGATTAATGATGAGTTTACATGTGTTTGTCTATATACCATGATTGTCTGTTGTGTAATTATTGTCCTCATGATTAGTTTGGATTTATTAACCTTATAGTCCATCATCTGTAATTATGAAAACTGAATGAACTCGTAAAAACCCTCTATTTATGCTCTACTGCGATGAAACGCTATAGCCACCAGGCACACACACATACACCTCAACACACACACAGACACACACATTGGTTGCCTCTCCTCGTCTCCTTATCTCTCTCTGAAATATTCTACTTGCTACATATTACTCCCCGGACTCGACAGCTCCAGCTGCAGCTTATTTGTGTGTGCAGTGAACTGAGGATCCGTTAGCGCCGGTGACTGAACCAGACCTGGCTCAAAATATTCGCTGGGATTTCTTTTCTCACACTGGAGCTGCTTGACCTGCTCTGTATATTTTTGCTCAGACTCAGACACACGACAGTAAGGTTCAGCAGCTCTCCAAACACTCTCCATTACTATTTTGGTCATACTACTGTTACTGCATTTACAATTGCAATTAGTTCGATGTGTATTATATAATCAAGGCTGGATTACCAAGCGGGCAAAGTGGCCCCAAAGGCCCCAGGTTGTTTGTGTGAAAGAACAACTTAATGGTAATTTAATTACAGATTTGTTTGGCAATATGCACCACTGAAGCACAATTAAAAGCTTGAGTCTTATAGACGGTCTCTGAGAGAGATCACCACCTACACCATAAATCCAGTTTTATACTCTATACGACTCTGAAATAATTGGAACTGAGAGACAAACTTTATTAGTTTCTTATAGTAGATGTTGCAATCTACCCAAAATGAGGTTCTTAAAAGGTCTTTTTAGTATTTTTCTTTACCAAAAACAACAGATTTATCAGTATTTTAATAGTTTTATATCTACTGCAGAAGGAACAGAGAATAAGTTATGGCTCTGTGACTTTAGTAACACAGAACTCATTATCTGTTAGAGTGTTATTCGGGGCTCCACACCAGACAAACCTTACAGCTTTGCAATTGAAATAAACAAGTTTTGAATGATTGATGAGTTTGTAATGATACAGTATTCTTTATCCGCTGCAATCTGTCTTTGTTCTGTCATCTATGTAAAGCACTGAAGAGTGCTTTACATTTATACACATCGGACGCTCTCTCTCTCTCTCTCTCTCTCTCTCTCTCTCTCTCTGATATTTGACGTCCTGCTGGTTTTATGACAGATGGCATCGACATGGCGCAGACTGGAACATTCATCTGCTGATTTACTTTGTCTTTTTTCATTACCATCGATTACTTTGGTTGTTTACTTTGCTACAGTATGCATGCAGTTTAATGGATCATGAGATGTAATGTAGAAATACATTTACAAACTGGAACAAAACAAACATGAATAAGTGGTTATAAATGTAATGTATGTGCAAATTACAGCCTGAACACAATTTCAATATGCCTGTGAGTGCCTGTAGCACATTTGTTTTAGTGATACATTTTATTCCCATAAGTCATTGTGGTCATGTTTACACAGTGTTGATAATATTCCCTTTGACTTTCTTTTTTTTTACATTTGAAAACAATGTGTTAGAGCCAAGGACTTGACTGTGTGTATACAGTGTTTATATTTTGAGTTGTGCGCCTGAACACATCGCATATTAAGTCTTCTCTGTCTATAACTGATTCACATGTCTCCATTACTGACCTTTATGTTCTCCAATGTGTCTCTACTTTGCTTGAACAGGCTTTCCATTTTGTGAAATGTCAAAATTGTTACCACAGAATGAAAGGATAATTCATCATCTGTCCTTCAAAGCAGCTTAATGGGTCACTGATTAGAAGTAATTCATTGTTGCGGCTCACTTTTACAGTTGTAAGTTTGATTCCTCTTTCTTCTGTGTGTCTCTCCTTCTCTTTAGGCTGGCAGGATATGTGGAGGCCTTGGCGTATCGGCTGGGAATGCAGATTCCTGACTTGAGCCCAAAACAGGCTGACATGTGGCAGACCAGAGTCAGCTCTCATGCGGTCGGTATCATCACACCACACTAAAACTCACAAACCTTAAAGGTCCCATATCATGCTCATTTTCACTAGAACAAAAAAACTTTATTTTCTTCATACTGTCTGCCTGAATATGTCTGTATTTAGCCTCTGTCTGAAACGCTCCGTTTTAGTGCATTTCAACAGAACTGCAACAGAAATTGTGTTGCTAGGGAACAGTTTTGGGTTCATGTTTACTTTCTGTCAGCTGATGTCATTCACATACACTGCAATTGGAAATAAACTGGGACACATTTAGAATTTTTACCTTTAAAACTGCAAAATGGTCTATATATATTGTATATTTGTGACATCACAAAATTACAGAAATTCTGACAGCTTATTTAAAGGCACAGTTTCTGAATATGAGATGTGTGGATTTCTCTGTGGATTGAGCGTTTTGATACGTTACAGTATTTATATAGCACTTATACCTGCTTTATACAAAAAAAAAAGACTAATATGGGACCTTTAAACCCCACTCTGCTCTCTATTGTAACTGTTTCTGTCACACTTCTAGTATAACAGGGACTTAAATGTTTGTCTCACTTTTCAGTGTGTGAAAGACGGACAAAAGCCTATCAGACTAATAAGCACTCAACATAAACAGTCCACAGTCAGAGTGGATATTAATGAACCTACTACAAAGAGCATTCGAGGGATTAAATGAGTTGTGTAATGCATCGTAAACATCAAACCAGGTCAGGAGGTTTGTATGGTGGCAACAGAAACACAAGTCTCTGTGCTGTGCCCCTACGGTCACTCTTTCATTATGTGAGGAAATTAGACCTGAATGATTTTTTAATATGCTGTGACTGCTCAAGTGTGAAATGTAATTAACTGTAATTACGTTGAGTGATTAGTTTAGCACTGAAAGGCTCTTAGCTTGGACTGTGAAAGGTCATGGCAATGGTTCTGGCATGTTGCACAATACCCTGATTTATTTTCTTGCAAAGATGCAGAATACGTGTCAAAGTTTAAAGGGGAATTCAGTGTCTTGGAGTTCTCGGTTTTAGTCATTGCCTGTTCAATCTTATAGTCAGCAGGCATGAATAACATGTGCAATAAAATGGTGATGAATCCTTATTTATTGATACATTTAAATCAAACTGGGCATAATACTTAATACATAACAAACCTAAGTATAATTACTAGGGCTGTCAATTGATTCAATTATTTAATCGCAATTAATCGCATGATTGTCCATGATTAATTACAAATTAATCGCACATTTTTTATCTGTTCAAAATGTACCTTAAAGGGAGATTTGTCAAGTATTTAATATTCTTATCAACATGAGAGTGGGCAAATATGCTGCTTTATGCAAATGTATGTATATATGTATTATTGGAAATCAATTAACAACACAAAACAATGAGAGACATTGTCCAGAAACCCTCACAGGTACTGCATTTAGCATAAAAAATATGCTCAAATCATAACATGGCAAACTGCAGCCCAACAGGCAACAACAGCTGTCAGTGTGTCAGTGTGCTGACTTGACTATGACTTGCCCCAATACTGTATGTGATTATCCTAAAGTGGGCATGTCTGTAAAGGGGAGACTCGTGGGTACCCATAGAACCCACTTTCATTCACATATCATATCATATCTATATGTTTGGGGTGTTATTTAGCCTCCTTTGCGACAAGCTAGTATGACATGGTTGGTACCAATGGATTCTTAAGGGTTTCTAGTTTCATATGATGCCAGTATCTTCACTCTAACTTAAAAATTGAAAACCTAAAAATCACAAGTTGCATTAATGCGTTAAAGAAATTAGTGGCGTTAAATCAAACTTGCGTTAATGCGTTATTATCTCCTTAACTTTGACAGCCCTAATTAAAACGTCAAATGTAAGAGGCTTATTTACTGGAAACGACAGAGCTGTAAAGCTGAACTTTGTATTTTGTCTTTTGTATTCTGTTTTCCTCTGTGCAGGGCAAAGCCATTGGTGTCGGCATCGGCTGTATCCTCGGCATGTTTCCCCTATTTTTCTTCAAGGACGATGATGAGAAGAAGAAGAAGAAAGAAGGCCAGTTGGAGGTGAAGGAGCAAACACAACCACCACCTGCTCCAACAGAGAGCAGCAAAAACTGAAAAATTCATCTCGCCGGAGACAAATACTATTTGGAATCCATTAGAATACTTTAAACTGGGACTGATTCGCTTGTCTGGTGGACTGGAGTGTATGGAAATGTCTTTGAACCCGTTACAGTCTAATCAGCGGGTACTTTAACTTTGCGAGGCCCGGTCAAACTATCAGAGGTATTCTGAAGAGGATTTTAGATATTATTTGATCGTAGACTTTGAACTTAAGCACAGGGACCCGACCGCCTCTCGAAGACACAAGAAATGGTTGATTCATTGGACTGCTGCTACTCCGTCTATTGCACCGTAACCTCACTTTGTCTTGACTGACCGACATGAGCTGAAACTCATTTATCTCAAACACACTGCAGTGGCCTCTTTCTCTCCTCTGCTGTTGAATATAGAACACCTGACTCTAGATGGTTAGACGGCAGGTATAGGGGTAATTGATAGTTTGAGGGCTCCCTAAAATATCACAACAAACTTTGGATCCAATGCAAGAAAAAAAAAAACACTTTCAAAACTCATTCAGAAAAAAACATCATACATTGCATTTTGACATTGAAGGTTCCTCGTATATTGTCCTGATAACTAATGGAGGATGACTGAACAAAGAGGCATGCCGATGGCTCGATGCAGCAGTGTTAAACTAATTCCTAATCAGATTTTAATGGGTGATGAGCCAAGGAAAGAGGGTCCCTTTGCATATAAAGATGCACCCTTCCACATCAAGTACATTACTCTTCATAGCGGGGCGGCATAGTAAGCCTATTGTTCATTTTGTGATTAAAAACACCAAATTTGGTACATATATAGCTTAATATATTTAGAGGAAATGTGGATATTGGGTCATTGCAGATTGGCATTCTGATGACCTTGGTAGTTTCAGCACCACAAATATTATTTACATACAAGTTAAAGTGAAAAATATGTTTTATTACAATGTAAGGTAACAATAATTGACCCTCCACTCTCTGCCATCTGAAGGAGAGAGAGTTGGGTACCTGTAGGTGCAAGGCAGGCAACCAGAGCGAAGTTGCTGAACCGAATTTGGGTTAAGGCTGCAAATGGCCGGACGAGAGCCCCAGCAATCCACAATATCCACTTTTGTTCTCAATATATCTATCAACACATCTGCCAAATTCAGGGCTTTTATCACAAAATGAACAATTGCCGCCCCACCATCCGTTTTACAAGCATGTCTGCCTTTTGATGATGTCAAAGTCTTAAAGAGTCCTGCCTGCCTGCCTCATTCACACTCCATGACAACCAGTAAGCTGCTTTTAGTGAGAACGCAGGCGGTTTAATATGTAACACCTGCTAGCTGCTTTTTAACCTCTTTGGATTTTTATGTTTTTTTTTGTTGCCGCTGAACTTTCTACTATGTGCTGCGCGATGATCACCCAAAGCAGCAACATGCACCAAATGTCTCCCCTATGTATACTGAATGTAATCAGGTAGGTGTAGTTCAACAACATCTAACCTTTTAAAGAGCAGTTTGTTACTTTCCTCAGAGGAGTTTGAGCAGGAAGGAGAGAGTGAAGTATAGAGAGTCAGAGGGAGTAGCTGTGACAGAAAGATAAGAAATGCCAACACTGAACCACCTGAGACCTCTGTCCCATTAGCACCAAGCCTCCGGCTCCAATACTGTCTTGATTTATCTGCTTGCCAACCTGCAGCTCAACTACAACATGCATGGTAAGATAGCAGCAGGACTCTAGTCCAGTTTCCATGATGGAGCTACAGTAATACAACTACAGCCCAGTGGATAGGTTCAATCACACTTCACAGTAAATGAGATGATTGCTATCCTGTTCCCATCCTGGGAAAAAGCTGTTGCTGCTTTTTAACACTAACACTCAACTACATATTTTCCTATACCTATATGTATATGATATTGTCTCTGCTCTACTGCCCTCTCCTGGCTGAAATTCAGAACAAGATAGTACTTTCTTTCAGTATACAGTAAATCATCAGCTATTTGCTTTTCCTCTTTAGTATTCAAGCCCCCTCAATTTCTAGTTTCTCTGGCTATAATTGCTCACTTTATCACCTAGTTATTGTTCTTAATGATTGTTCTTATTTTGATATGCAAACCAAGTAATCTGCCAGACATGAAACATAAAGGCAGAAAAGGGTCTATTTTGGATGATAAGACACTACCAAGTCTTAACTCAGCTGTTACTGATTTCCTAATTCATCATTTGAAGCGTTGTGTTTGTCGCCTGCTCGGCACAGGTTGCTCATCATCATCATCAGCAGAGCTGAGGACTGTTGTTTATGGCGTTGAATCTGTTTACAAGTTGAACTTAAAGGAAGCAGCCACGTGTCACTGAAATGGAATTTCCCTGCAGGAAAAAGGTATTTATTTTTGTTATAATATTCAGACTAGTATTCACGTATGTTCCTCACTGTATATTCTCTTTATCTCACAGGACAATGTTAAGGATAGAAAATATTTGTCGGCACAAAAACACCTTTGTTAGAATATTTTCAGCAGCATTCTTCAAAAGGAGGATTGTTCTGTATTACAGTCCATAACTAAACTGACTAAACAAGAGCTATGTATGTAGTTATTTATTATGTGGGTAACGATGATAACAATGAAGAAAAGAATTGAACATATTTATGTAGTTAGGATTTTGGATCTGATTGCTTGATTTCCACCTTGCATGCACTGCTAATAAAAAAAACCCTATTGTACGTGTTTACTGTGTAAGAATCATAAAAAAAAACTTGAGTAAGTTCTAAAATGATGCATTACAGCTGGATACGAATCACTGGAGGTGATAAAATAACATGCAAAAGATCAGATTTTTGACTGTTGTGATAAAAATATATATATTTTATGGCTGTCTAAACAGTCCTTATTAGACAACCAGTGACAAACATAGATCAAAATAGTCTGTTTTTGTGTAGACTTGCAGAGGTTTTGCACAGTGGAGATTTGGACAGTGTTGATCCTACAAGGAGCAGAATGTGATGAGAAAACTCTGCTTGATGGCCAACGTGATGATAGCAATAGTTTCCAGTAATAGTAGCACTTTGCCTCCTTGTATTGGATCATGAAATTGCCTGTCTCAGTGCTTTAAGACTGTCTTTTGTGCATAGTCAGTCATGGTAAGAAAATATAATCTCCATGTCAAAATACTGTAATTTGGGGGCTATTATCTAGATTCACTTTGCACTGCATCACTGAATTTGTTTGTGTTATCGGGAGGAAAATGATAAAATGATGAAAGATCTACAGTTCACAAAAAGCTCAGAGTTGATACATTATCTTGAATTTAATCTTTGATCATGACTGAGCAACACATTAAATTATTATTAATTGAGTTGCCTCCTTGGTCTAGTATGTTGCAGGTCGTTAGTGCATTATATTTTAAATCTGCTGATATTTTTGTATGCTGTAATCTGGCTGCCTATATTAATTTTGTTAATACAAATGCAGGTGATGGAATTTGAAGTTCTTTTGAAATTATTTTTGCTTTCAGTGTTTGGATATGGAGCTTTTGTTTCAGAAGGTTTGGAAGCTGTTGACAGGAGTCATTAGCCAGAGGCACTTCAGTCTACAGTATGTAGATATTACCGTCCTGCGGTTTATAGAACATGATCCGTTTGTCCATATTGTCCATCTTATTTGACACAGTGTGTTGTGCATTTTTTTTCTGATCATCCAAAACTACAAAATGGTGGAGTTGCATGTTAAAGGAAGAGTGTGTAGCGTTTAGGGGGATCTATTGGCAGAAATGGAATATAATATTACCAAGTATGTTTTCTTCACCGGAAAATAAGAGTTGTTGTGTTTTCCTTACCTCAGAATGAGTCATTTCTATCTACATACGGAGCGGGTCCTCTTCACGAATTCAACCGCCATGTTTCTACAGTAGCCCAGAACGGGCAAACTAAACACTGGCTCCAGATAACGGTCATTTGCGTTTTCACGTTTTCGCATCACCCACCGTACTTCTCTTACACACTTGGCACACGGGAGGAGTTTCAGTTGGTTGTAATCTGCAACCTCACCACTAGATGCCTCCAGATCCTACACACTGCACCTTTAAAGTCTTCTAAAATGAGAAGGACAATGGCATAAATTGTTTGCCATGCTGTGGTGGCATTGCTCTATAGGGTTGTCATTGTTGGTCCGTCAGGCAGTCGATTCACCACTTTGGTCCATACTGAAATATCTCAACAAATATTTGATTGATTACCATGCAATTTTATACCGATATTCATGGTCCCCAGAGGATGAAGCCCCACCAACTTTGGTGATTCCCTCTGGTGCCTTTCCACTAGTGTGGTGTGAGCTGCATCTGTTTTGCTGTCTTTATGGAGCAATGAATGGCTGCTGTTGCATCAAAATCTCTGAAGCTTGAACTTTCCAGGAACTAGAAATAAGAGCCTTGGTTTTGATTTAGCCATCAGGGGGATTTGTGTTTAGTGTTTTGTGGCTTTGGACTGGTGTTACAGCCTGAACGTGGCTCAGTTTTCTCAGTAAGTTAAGACATAAAAGTCACAAGAATCTTACAAATTATAAATGTACACAATTTCAATACATCCACACAGGTTTGGTCTATTCTCCGCTACACAGACATACAATTTCTCTCCCCTTAGCAATGAGAGTAAATCAATTTAAAAGCAATTAGATGAAATCTGCATGCTATGGGTTCAAAGCCTGATTGCTTCCAGTGTGTTTTTGTGACTTTACCTCATCATCATGTTTGTGTGACAGCATGGATGACTTTATTTTGTGACATAACTCATGGTGCTAAAAAAAAAAAAAAATCATTACTTTCTGTCAGTGCTATGCTAATGCCTTTTACATTTTTTTTGTTTCAAAGTACACATTCCGGATGTGTTCTGTACATATGTAAGAAGAGAGAAATTAAAATGATTACTTAGGATAAATATAATATAGAGGAAAACATGGAGTAGAGAATATAGGAGTTTGTTTCTGTGTGGTGTTTTTTGATTTGATCTACATTGATTAAACAATTATCATCTGGCTGCAAACATCTGGCCTGGTGTGGACTTTCCCCAATACATTCTGCATGATCACATGATACAGTTTAGTTTATGGCACATGCAATTTATCCTTTTTTTAAAATGGATTTGTTTGTTCATCCGTTTATGTGTAAGTTTGATTCAAAGACATAACAGTTGATCTTTTAACTCGAATACATGCTTGAAAAACAAATTATTATCCAAACTGAGGCAGGTGAGATGTTCCTCACATCTGTATTGAACACCGTGTCCTTCATTTAGCACATTGGATACATATTGGATGAGTTTGAAGCAAAATTTCATTTTATTTTTATGAATAAAAGTTATAAAGTTAACCCACCTGAACAGATGAAACAGGAGAGTCAATCAAGCACCGTCTGTACACACACACACACACACACACACACACACACACACACACACACACACACACACACACACACACACACGAAGGGTCTGCTTCACATTGTTCTTCTATGCCAACAGACACACACCACTTTACACATGCATATTGCATGCAGCCATTGTCCCAGGTCACCTTTGATGTGCACAGGAGTGTTGCCATGTGACATTGAAAACAAATAACACAACAGAAAATTACTTAAACACAATAATGCAAGCCAGTGAACGATGAAATAACCAGAGAGTCCTGTGTATGGAGTGTTATTATGTGCAACAAAAGAGGTTTGGTTAAGAGTGGGTGTCTTTTTACTAAATAAAATGAAGCCACATATATAACTTTTAAAAGAGCACTTGCTCCCATGTTTGAAAATGAAACATATTCCATGATATTCCATATACTAGGCTATGTTGCGCTCGTTATTCATCTTTTTTATTTTTTATTTCTTAAACATGAATTTATATGGCTTTTATTATATTTATATTTAGAAAAGAAAAATGGAAAAAAAATGGATTTAAAATCAAACATGACTTGGGGCCCTTTCACAGATACCTCGTTTGGTCCGGACTTTCAGACTTTTCAGTTTGATCCGAACCACGGTCCGGACTAAACAGCCCATCCTTGGTTTGGCAAAAAGAGGTGGTCTCGGTCCGGATCAAACTGAACCATGGTTTGGTTCATTTCTTGCAGGGTTCTGACTTTCGGACGAATTACAGAAAGTTCTGGCAGACTATTGTCAGAGCCGGAGAAAAGAAAAATAACGCAACAACAAATAAATTAGCCATGGTAGCACACGGAGAGAGGAAGGAGACTTCATGTTTAACTGATCAGATGACTTCATAAAGAGTCAGTTGGAAAAAAGACACAAAACTTCAGACTAGGGCTGCCTATTTTTTATGCTGAATGACTTATTTCCAAGAAACTGATGAGCACATCTCTCACATAAGATTGAAAGTCGTGCTTTTGTGTGATTCTTTGTGGAGATTTCACAGATCACTAAATCAACTAATGCATGCTCTATGGGCCCAATGGATGCGGAAGATAGCTAGAAGATCAGGGTCATTTTATACTCGGAAGTCAAGCTTTTTGTGCTTCATGCGTCACTGAGCACATTGTATATGTTGGATGCATGGGGACATGAAACCAGGCCTCTGTGGGATTTTTGGTGGTGAAAATCAAAACTAACATCAGATATAGATTTTCCATTTATTGACACAGTCTGTATCTGTACTTTAAATGACATGTGAACAGACTGGATTCCCATCACGCTGAACAAATACAATTTCCGACAGCACACAGCAGAAGGCCTACTACAACTTAAAGGGCATGTGAACCTCTGTAGCTACCACGGTATTTGATTTACTGCTCTGTTTTACTGTGTGTTTGATTTAGGTTTATCCAGCAGAGAGGAGCGAGGAGGCACAAAAGATGGGAGCTGATGCAAATGAGTAGAAAGGAGGAGGAGAGGAGACAGATTCATTTTTTCCTCCCCTGAAGTCTTACATATCTTTTGTTTCAGAGAAACAGATGAGGCTCACCGCAGTAAACCGTAAGCCTCTGCATTATCCTGTGTTCACATTGCATCATTTACCAAACGTGTGCCGTTAGAGGGGGAATAACCGCCGTGCGTACCAACAACATCAGTCAGTCATAAATAGATTACACCTGTGTTTCCAATAGGATATTGAGTTAATCTCTTCAATAAAAATCATCCCTGCGTGGCGGGCATTTCCCAAGCACGCATGATATTTACTGTAACATATCGAAACCCTAATCAGCCATGGCGTAAATGAATACTGATGATGGACAGGGGTCAGCCACAGTTTAGACACACAGAGAGAACCCTGAAGTAGTCCCAGAGGGATCATGGGGAGGCTTTCAGCTCTTCCCAAAACTCAGGATGAAGAGACGCAGGAAATGCCAAACATTACACAAGATTTCAGGTAGTAAACAAGCCTGATCCTCTGCAGAGAATGCCATCAAAGTCTTTCTGTTCAACAACAGCAAAATAATCCTCATTAACATATAAGGACCCACTTATGATGACCCGATTTTTTTCAATAACTTGGTGATGAAACTAGGTGTGGTTGAGGGTTTATGTATAACTGGAGGTGACTTTCATTTAGTTTTGGATCCCTTATTGGATCATAATTCAATCAAATCAATGCTGCTTTCTAAATCTGCAACAATTATCAAATCAAGGCTTAAAGGGTCTGGGATTCTGAGTGGATTTACAACAACCTATGCACCAACAAAGCAGAAGCCACAATGGCCAGAACAGATTACCATTACTATGAATTTGGATGCAAGCAAACTGCTCACATGGCAAATTAAGGAGACAGAAAGTGGATACTTTCTGTTAAACAATCCTGACAGGGAAACCTTTCTGAAACATGAAGAGCTGCTACAGGGAAAATATGCATCAATAAAACAAAAAGCCAAGAACAAGTACACCTTTTATGGTTCCCTGTTTCCCGTGTGCCTGCCAAGCTAAATGCCATTTTGCCCTTTTATTTAACATGAGCTAATGAACACACTGGAGCTATTTATGGGGGTGAGTAGTAGGCGGGGCGAGCAGTCAGAATCCTGCAGTCAGCAGGAATAAATAACCACTCCTCAGGACCAAGTATGAGTTGATGGCACCCAGGTCCATGGAGGACACTTAAGGGTCGCAGCCAATTTAAATACACAGCTGACTTGGACAGGTGGTCATGAATAATGCTGCACAAACCAGTTCACCTCTTAGCTTCTTTACACAGGCCTTCCACCTGCTGCACCACCACCAAGCTGCTGCATTAGGCTGAAATAGATTGGAATTACACTGAGAGAAATGACTGTAACATGATTGCAGTATAGACCTTCGTCTTTAATAACATCTGGGGGAATTAAAGCAGGAAAGTCCATTAGAAAAGGGCAACTGAAGGCTCACTCTTGCTTTCCCTATTCCACTTTCTAAAGAGAAAGTGATACCAAGGCTCATTTAACGAGGCTAAGACCGTCGTCACCAGAAAAACAACAGCTCGATTAAATGTTTAAAATGTTTTTTTCTGACAAGCAACCTCATGTGGCGCTGCGGATAAGAACAGAAGAAGCAAGCTGTTTCATCGCTGCCAAACTGTCTAGGGAGGGTGTATTAAGTGTCAGCCTTTGACATCAGAGACTACAGTTCACATCAGGACGTCTCCGACCAACACTCCACATTGGTTTCTTTTCCTCTGACCACAATTAGTGCTGCAAATTATTAGTCAATTGACATCCATACCACCTCCACTAACTAGTTTCCCGTGGGAATCTCTGTACATGGACTAAACAATGAATCGAGTGATTGTAAAAAGTAATAAGATGCTATCCACTTTCTTATTCCCACCTACAAAGCTCTGACTGGTTGATTACTTGTTGTCTGTTGTAGATGAGGGTAGAGATTCATAGGTCTGGAACTGCAGACTGTATATAAGAGGTGGACGTAGTCACTGTGGCTTCACTTTTCAGACCCCGGAGTTGCCTACTGTCTGGAACCAGGCTAACAGAGCCAATGGATTGGCTGCCTCTTGATTTTTACCCATTTTAATTTCTATTTTTAAATGAGATTTTGTCCACAGCACATGAGCATGACCAAAATTATAGTAATCACTGTGAAAACAACTCTGACAGTAATACTATCAAAAGGGTATATTGCGTTGGCGACAGACTGATTAGGATAGTCTGGGGTTTATGGGTTGATCTTTGGTAGTTAAATGATCTGCTTCAGAGATGTTCACGGACAACAACATCAAGAACAACAAGTTAATGGTGTAATTAAATGGGCAGCTACTTTCAGTCTGCCATTGTTGTAACGATCTTTGCAGAAAACAACACAGACATGTATTAGAGTTCTTGAGATTTTGTCTCAGGGGTCTTCAGACTCATTTGTCAATGTGAAGTAATTAGCTTCTCTGCCCTCCTATTATGAGCCGTTTAAGCCTTCAGTAATTTCAAATAATCAACTGAACTGTTTTCCATCTAGAGACTGTAAGTCTTCTATCTCTCATCCAATCGAAAACTGACAGAGTGATGCTCCCTGCCAGCGACATGGAGATGTTTCATTATCACTTCTGTCTCATTTCCTGTCTCATATCTGGGCCGAGTTTTATCAGCTGAAGTCAAACTCGACAGAATTAAACATCTTAATGCTTTGACAGGGACAAGAGCCTTATTACAATACTACTCCAGTACACCCTGCTGTTCTTGTTCGGTTTCTTTTTTTTTTGCGGCAAAAATATGAAAAGATGAGCTCATCCATTACGAAAGCTGCACTGCTGTTCATCTAAATAAGTCTTTTTCCCTGCAGACATTTTGACCTTTGTTATATCACAGGAAAAGTACAGGTGTTACTCATAATATTAACAATGGCTCAGTTAGTGTCCCAGTAAACCATGACCGTGTGTCAGCGAGCCAGAATGCACAATACCAGGCCCCTGAAACTGAAGCATCATTAATTTGATTATTTTCACCTCAGAATGTCTTTTGTGAAGAAAGCATATTAGTCACATTTCCTCATGAACAATGGAAGGGTAGTTTTTTTTTCCTTTGCTATTTCTTCCAGGTGTTTTAGCCCAAAATACTTTATTCAAAACAATACTAAAACATACTCCTGAAGGAGTGTGTCCATGACAAGCAGCTGAACCAATAAGATCATTTTGCATGCACCGATTGCAATTTTCTTGGCCGATTCTGATTTCAAATTTTTTAAAAGTCTGACCTGCTATCTGACTATGTGAGTGGTAAAAAATATGAATTATAAGACTGATCGGCCGGTCACCCGTCATGGCCATAAAATCTAGACTCATGCAATCTCCCTCCACGACAGGGTTAAAACAGATAAAACCCACCCACACCTCCTTCTAATCTACACACCTCTGCATATACAGAACAGTCCTCACAGAACAAAACAAATGTAATCAGCTTTCAAACATTTTAAACATTGAAATTGTGAGAAGCAGTTGATAATTGCATCATATGGCATCATCAGAAACATGCTGAAAAGTGATTACCCTGTTAGACCATTAGCATCAAGGCTAAAGAAGATCACTTAATTCTATTAATAGAGCAAAGAGAGTTGAAGCAGATATCTCAAGTGTGCTGCAACTCGCATATGACAGACTCTGACTGTGTTCAAGCCTTCAGTGCTCAGCTCTCTGCTTACTCTCTCTACTCACCAGAAAACTCACTGCTGCCATTTCATAAGCACCCCAGCATCCACCTGTTGGCAGTTCACAGCAAAAATAGAGTGAAAATGATCTTTTGACAGTATATTGACATCATATCAGCAACATTACTACAGTTTCAATAAAAATATTTATTGTAATTCAACACTTCCTGCTTCTGTTTCAAAATAAAAGCCCTCTAGAATTTTCTTTCATTTGTTAACAGAAGGCTTTTATTCTGAAATATTTGCAGTGACTTCCAGGGTCCATGAATTAATAAGGTACCAGCTTTTAATTGTGGTTTATTACTATTATTTACAAATGAGCATAGGCCTCTTTTTATGTTTAAAATAAATCTAAATGACATTTATAACTCTATGTAGAAAGAAACAGCTGGCAGCAGCAGAAACGCTGCTGGTGTGGACACCACACGTGTGAGAGACGGAGCAGTTCAGCGAGGCAACCGCCAAGTGCTGCTGACGTGCCCGGTCTGGCCCGGGCCTTATTGTCAAGCCCCAATCTCTGCCGTGCTGAGCTTGGTGTATTCTTGTGGGGAGTGACAAGGTCAGAGCTTAGATGCCAAACATAGACTCTGAGCATATTCTGCATTCACATAACAACCCTGGCTGGCTGAAATACTCTTGGCAAAGACAATTTACTTGATTACAAAGATGGTGCATACCCCCAGCTTTAAGGAGTGTTCAAGTTGCCAGTTAGTGGTTCATAAGGAATTATGCAAATCTGCATTTGAAATATGGTCACACCAATATAAGGTGCAGTGCAACCACCATCAAACATCAGCACACACACACAGAGCAGGTTGTGGAGTGTATGCCTGGCTTCTGAACACCACTGTCATGGATATTTCATGACTTTAAAAAAAGAATAAATCTGTCAAATTCCCTCGCTGATCCTGTTTGACATGAACCTCTAGACACTCCAGGACGCTGTCCTGGGAATTCAAAGGTCTGAGAAGGCAGCACTGCAGTAACCTCCTCCCTCCGGGCATCCACATCTTGTCAAACAACCCTTCCAGCATCCTGCAGTGCTGCTCTGTCTTAAGGGTGGCTATCTCCCCGCAATACGCAGCTGTTTTATATGCTTTCAGTGCTCAGCTATGCAGCAAATTAACTCTAGCAGCTATACGGCACATCCACACAGGCCAATCTAAACACGGTCTTCACATCTATTTTATCATACAATTTCCATCCTTCTCTCTTCATCTCTCCACGCAATCAAAGATGACGTTTCTCGTACACCCCCTCCCCGTCAAAAACATCCGTCTACTCCTCCACATCCGCAGCAGTCAATCAGCTGTACTGGGGTTCCTTTGCAAGCACGTATTAGCCCCTTTCTTTACATAAAGTCTCTCACACCGTGTGACATTCACCAGGACGGCTCCCTGCAAGTCATTGATCTGTATTATCAGGACATTTTTTTATTTGCTGCATCATTGTCCACAGACCAACACCAGATGACAGCAGAGCGGGCTACACCTGTGTGGTGTAATGGACTGTAGTGTAATGAGGCAGAGGCTATGAATACTATTGTTTTTTTTTGTTTTTTTTTAAATTAAGGCTGTCAAAGTTAAAGTGATAACGCGTTAACGCAAATTCGTTTTAACGCCACTAATTTCTTAAACGCATCAACGCAACTTGAGATTTTTAGGTTGTAGCGGGCTCAGTTTTAAAGATAGAGTGAGGATATGATCATATGCAACTAAAAAAACCTAAGGAATCCATTGCTGCCAACCATGTCATACTAGCTTGTCGCGAAAGAGGTTATATAACGCTCCAAACTTACACTAAATTTTGGCGAGGAAAAACTGCCATGGCCATTTACAAAGGGGTCCCTTGACCTCCCCTGAGTCTCCCCTTTACAGACATGCCCACTTTATGATAATCACATGCAGTTTGGGGCAAGTCATAGTCAAGTCAGCACACTGACACACTGAGCTGTTGTTACCTGTTGGGCTTGACTTTGTCATGTTATGATTTGAGCATATTTTTTATGCTTTATGCAGTGCCTGTGAGGGTTTCTGGATAATATTTATCATTGTTTTGTGTTGTTAATTGATTTCCCAATAATAAATATACACAAACATTTGCATAAAGCAGCATATTTGTCCACTCCCATGTTGATATTAGTTTTAAATACTTGATAAATCTCCCTTTAAGGTGCATTTTAAACAGATAAAAAAACGTGTGTTTAATATGCGATTAAATATTTTAACTGATTTACAACCCTAGAAAACATATTAATTAATAACTAATGACAGGAACCATTAGCACATCAAATCAGATTCAACTTGGAACATTTCCAGTTAGGGCACAACCCCAGTATCCACTCCACTGCCAAACATCATCACTCTGCCTCAGCGATGCCAGGCAGGTCTCCACTGACAGAGCGGCGCACACACACACACACACACACACACACATTCTTGTGTCAGCTGTCCCTGTCACTGTGAGCTCCTTTCCTCCTCCTCCTCTTCCTCCTCCACACACACCCGTGGCAATGGCAAGTCTAAAAAAGACGTGGGAGGACAGGGGATGTAGAAACAGATGGGTGCTGGCACCAGCTGAAAACCCAGAGTCTGACACTAATGGGCCCGAAGAGAGCCGGAGAGGGACGGCTCCATCTGGGTCTGATACCGCTCAACCAGCCAGCAGCAAAACACAAATTTAGAAAGAGACAATAAAATGTCCTGTAAAACATTGTCAGGCTGCTGAAACTGAAACACCTACGATCTTATTTACAGAAAAGTCTTGGCCTCAAATTTGATTTCACAAGTGTGTGAGTTTATACAGTAAATCTGGAGGTTGTTGGTGGACACACACACACACACACACACACACACACACACAGTTTTAGTGGTTGTGTTAAAGGACCATACTCGTGTTTTTGTTGATTTCAGCCCATTTGTTTTAACGTAAGTAGGGCTGCCAATTGATTGTCCATAGTTAATCGCGATTAATTGTAAATTAAATCACACAATTCTACAATTTCATTTAGCAGACGCTTTTGTCCAAAGCGACGTACATCTGAGAATTCGTATAACTCAAGCAAGGATCTAGATAAGAGGGAACAATGTGAGTAAGTGCCAACAACAGCTTCAAGTCCAATCGGACTCAGGTGCCGACAGGCAGTGCACAGAGGCAATGCACAGGGTGTATAGAAGCAGATTTTTTTTTGTCATCATCATCATTAACAATATCAACAACGTCATCAATGTCGTCATCATCTAATCAACATCAACAACATCCTCAATATCCTCATCATGGATATTATCAACATCATAGCATCACACATTTTTTAATCTGTTCAAAATGTACCTTAAAGGGAGATTTGTCAAGTATTTAATACTCTTATCAATATACATGGCAAACTCAAGCTCAACAGGCAACAACAGCTGTCAGTGTGTCAGTGTGCTGACTTGACTATGACTTGCCCCAAACTGCATGGGATTATTATAAAGTGGGCATGTCTGTAAAGGGGAGACTCGTGGGTACCCATAGAACCCATTTTCATTCACATATCTTGAGGTCAGAGGTCAAGGGACCCCTTTGAAAATGGAAAATGTCCATGCTAGTTTTTCCTCACCAAAATTTATCGTAAGTGTGGAGCGGTATTTAGCCCCATCGTGACAAGCTAGTACGACATGGTTGGTATAATTACTGGAAGATGACAGAAGTCAGAAAGGTATGACACAGTTTTATTAGTGTTTATTGTTAATTAACATGTTTATTTATAGTGCAAATTTTGTTGAAATTCTATACTCCATTCATATCGCCACTGACAGGAAGTTACTGTTTAGCGTGATGACCCTGCCACCTTGTGGTTTCCCGGCACACCCTCGCAATATACGCGTTCATGAGCAAGTTGCAGTATTTTTTCCATTGTGTTATGTAGCCGCCAGAATAATATCAATACTTTAAAAATGGCCGTTATTCCCCTTTAAACTAAAGTGCTGATTAAAGACCAAAGCATATTTTTGAATATCATTGTGATGCCAGATGCGCCTTTCAGTTCTCAGGCAGTCAGTTTCCACTCATTCATTACTCATAAAAATAAACCATGAACTACAAACCACTGAATCCACCAAGACCTTAAGGACCAATTACTCGGAGCAATACTTGGCATAAAATGTTTTTGATGCACAAAGCTTGTTTCCCAGCAATACAGCAACATCAACATTCAAATTACATTTGCTCTAGGCTTCTTCTGTTCTCATTCAAGATTAGCACATTAAATTCAAGCAAAAGCGTGTTGTCCAAAGACGAATACACTCATACGAAATATGCTTACAACTTCAATAAATACCTATACTTCATATAGGCTAGAAGAGTAACCTTGCAATTGTTTCATTATAGCTCAAAGGATCCAATCCAGTGCGGAGACCCAATTAATCAACACATAATTAAAAGCACTGTTGAAGCATATTATTGCTGAGATTGCTTTGCCAACAGCTATTTTCCTCACAAGTTGTGTGTGTGTGTGTGTGTGTGTGTGTGTGTGTGTGTGTGTGTGTGTGTGTGTGTTAATGTACTTGCCACATAGTGAGACCCAAAACAAGTTTTTAACAAAGAGAGTGACATTTTTGGAAAGTGAGAACATCTTGGTCAGTCCTTACTTCGTCAAAGGCCTGTTAAGGTAAGGCCTTACCCATACCACCCTATTTTTTTAGAGGGGTAGGGCTGGAGGACAGGGGGTGTTCAGGTGGAGATAAAAAGACAACAGTAGATGTCACATAGAAGTGGTGTACATCATCTGAAAGCTGGGAACATGAAGATTAATTTGAGGTGCTGCTTAGCACTGTGTGTTAAGAAACATTAATGAAATCATGAATTAATAACTACGAAAGTGTATAAGGGCGTAGAACATTATGATAGAAGTATATGATGGCCATTTTCATGCTCTATTATGTCTCATAAATTGTTGCAGCAATTTTTGGGTTGATGCCATTTGTTACACAGATTTGATGTTAAATTTAACCATTTTAACCACTTAGTAATTGATTCAAATTCTCAATAATCCCTTCAAAATACCACATTAAGACACCAAGACCCTGAGGAACACCATAGACAAATCCACTTGGTATCAAAAACCTTTGACATTTGGAGATTTCTGCAAGAATTGCATTTTTCAGCGATTAAATGGCGAGCACTTCTGTTATGGAAACTGCTCAGAACCCCCCCCCGTATTTTCAATATAGCTAGGAAAGCCATACAACCTCTGAATGCCCTAGGTCTCTAGTCTGTGGCTGTAAAGATTCATGAGGCTGTGATTATCCTAGAGGTCACCACGGGTCATAATATACAGTGAGGACAAGTTTCAAAAAATGGTCTTACTACAATGAAATGGTTATCGGGACTAACATCATCACACATGAATACAATTGAGCTCATTGGATCCACAAGAGTCTCAGCTTTACAGTGACACCCAATTTGTGCAATTCCATGACTGTTTAGGGAAGTAAAAACTGCATGGTTTTTGCCCCAAACTGCATGTGATTATCATAAAGTGGGCATGTCTGTAAAGGAAAATCGCCATGCTAGTTTTTCCCCGCCAAAATTTAGCGTAACTGTGTAGTGTTATTTAACGTTCTTCCCAATAAGCTAGCATGACATAGTACCAGGCCACTGTGTCTGGTGGATTTCAAAATCTACCAGCCACTCAATAGATTGCCATTGTTTTTTTTGGCTGGTGGTTGAAGCAAATCTAGCAGCCACTTGCATATTTTACCAGCATTTGGCTGGTGGCTGGTGCTAATTTACAACCCAACAATGGTACCAATGGGTTCCTTAGATTTTTTAGTGTCACATGATATCATTATCTTCCCTCTACCTTAAAAACTCAGCCCACTACAACCTCTGAAAGAAAGAATAGCGGCCGGGTCCACTGGCAGGCCGTCAGAGTTTTAAGGAGTTAAGACTTGGTTTTAAGGTTCAGGATAGAATTAGGTTTAGGTTATGGTCAGGGTTAGGGTTGGGGTTAGGCATTTAATTGTGGTGACTAAGGTTAAGGTAAGGAACTAGGGAATGCATTATGTCAATGAGGGTCCTCACATAGATAGAAGTACAGGGATGTGTGTGTATGTGTGTGAGAGAGAGGGGGGGCTCTGGATAATAAACTAAAACTATGAAATGCCATTGAAATCTGATCTAATAGAGATATCTTGATAGCTTCCCTCATCAACACAAATAAAACTGCTGCTCTCCAGGGTTTACTGTGATGAAACAGGATAATGGGAAACACTTCATACACATAATGAGTCTGATTACGGTTCATAATTGGGACACTTTCGGATTTCTGTAACATCTATCACCCTCGACCTCAGGAGAGAGCGTTAGCTGAGAGTTAGTTACCCCCCCATCATGACAGCCTTACACAACATGAATCATGAGATCACAGATTTAGAAGGAATAATTAATTTCCTTCTAAATCTGTGCATCAGCGATGAAGCAGAGCACATGGAGAACGAGCATCTTTGATTTCCACTATGTCGGGTGATTTCATCATGGTAAGGATGTCATCAGTCTATCAAAATGGAGCAATATTTAAAGCTGAATTTGAATAGTTTCAAGCATAAGCTCTTAGTGAAGCCTCAGTGTAACTTTCAACATCATAAAAGTTGAAGATATTTTTATAAAAAAATGTAGTTATGAGGGCTTGAATGTGTTTAGAAACTCAATGTAGGCCAGGCTCAGCTCATCCAAATTTAATCACACTCACATTCTATGAAGATGTTGTCAATTTGAAGGAGATTGTTACACCAGGATACTGCAAATCAGTTAAACGCTGGTTGAGCTCCTTGTGTTGTAGGCCTTTTTCGTGGCAGACATTTTAGCATGTCACAGTAGGAACATCACAGGTGAAAATAATAAAATGAATGATGGATGTATTCCATTTAGCTGCTTCAGATTCAGGGTCCTGGTATTGTGCATGCCAGCTCACAGTCACCTTTTATGTCATCAGTAACATTCGTTCGTTCTTTACTAATAAAACAGGTTAGCCTTTTTACAAGAAGGTGTAACCAACGTGTCATCACAGCTCTAATTTAAATATCCAACTAGCCCTGTCTCACAATATATTTCTACTGTAATTATACTAAGGCAGGGGAGATGGACACCATTTATATTATCATTAATATTACGGTATTATCTCAATATTAGTATGTTAAAGAGGTTTCCAAAAATGACATGTTAAAGGTGCAGTGTGTAGGATTTGGCGCCATCTAGCGGTGAGGTTGCAGATTGCAACCAACTGTATTTCTCCCATGTGCTGATCGTATAGGAGAGCTATGGTGGCCGACGCAAAAATGCGGAACGTGAATGACTCTCTCTAGAACCAGTGTTTGGTTTATCCGTTCTGGGATACTGTAGAAAATTGAGACTGGCTCTGTGAAGAGGACCCGCTCTGTATGTAGATATGGACAGCTCATTCTAAGGTAATGAGTTATTATACACTAAAGAAAACAAACTTAATCATAATATATTCCATTTCTGCCACTGTTCCTTCAAAAAAAAACACTAAGTTGTCATCAATCATTTAGGCATGGAAATGATACTATGGTATACAAATAGTTAATTGTCATTTATACGTACATTTACAAAAACTATTGGACTTACACAAAGCGCAAGCCAAAATCTTAAACCAAACTCAATCATAAGATGTGGTGGTAATTTCATTGAGGTAAAATAGCACCGTCCCTTTTCAGAGGATATGATTTTCTATATGCTATTAATCTTGTGGGTTTTATATTACACTATGCAGTATGTATGACCGATAGTCCGTGAATGGACAAAACAAGAAAAGGCTGTAAAATCTGATGATTTAATGTGGAGGTGATGTCTTCGGCCATTATTCAG
Source organism: Sebastiscus tertius (assembly GCA_916701665.1). NCBI lineage: Eukaryota > Metazoa > Chordata > Actinopteri > Perciformes > Sebastidae > Sebastiscus > Sebastiscus tertius. Next base: position 15,621 of record CAKAOH010005591.1, on the reverse strand, counting down.
ACTGAGCTCTAAACAGGAGAATTAATGGACTGGTCCTATAAACAAACCTTGTGAATGTGTTAATTATAGTAATGCCCAACTCAGATTGGCAATAATACACCAAGATACACATGATGCAAATATACTGTAGCCATTGAATATATTTGCTGTTGTATTGGAGAAGCTCTTTAGCCTTTCAGATTTCCAGAGTGGATATACTGTATTTATAATCTCTGTGAGATCTGCTCTGCAGGTCTTGAGGATCGACAAAGCTTTCCATTTTAGAACTTGGAAAATGTGCACGCAGCAGCTCAGCAGAGATCCCGATCGTCAGCGGTGGCCTTTTGAAATAAGGTTACAGTCTGAGTCCAGAGATGTGACTCAACAGGATGCATGTCATCCAGTGTGACTCACCGCAGGATGACCACAACCAGTCAAATAACACACAGCTACCTCTGACGCCAATCTGCCCGAATATAAATCATAGTACATCCAACCAGACATGCTGTACGGTGAAGACACGACAGGGACATTCACACACATATTCTCAGCTTTGCAAGTGTACAACACGTCACTGCAACAGAGAAACACACAGATATGCAACAAGAGCTCCAACCTCAACAACAAAGCAGGTCGTTTGTCGGTGCCTTCCAAACCTGCTGCAAGAATAATTCATGTGCATTTTCTGAACTGCCCTCTTTGGTTAATGTTTGGTTGAGTTTAGGCAACTTAAACTACATGGATAAGGTCATGGTAAGATCATGATCAAGGCTACAAACAAACACACATTGCAACCCATCAACCAACAAGTCATATGATCAAATTGCAAAAAGAAGTGAATTGTATATATGTTTATGAGAAAATGACCCTTCTTCTCACTTGATTTATTACCTCAGTAAACATTGTAAACATGACTTTATGGTCTCAATCGCTGGTAAACACGATGGCGACGGCCAAAATGCTGACCTAGGCTTCAAAACGGCAGTCCACAAACCAATGGGTGACGTCACGGTGACTATGTCCACTTCTTACATACATATGTCTATGGGCTGGGCTGGGCGTGGCACAAAAATGCTCAGACGCTGCGCCTAACTTGTATAATGGCAGGGAAAGCCCTGTAATAAAACTGAAGTGCAAATACAGAATATAAAAGATCACAAAGTCAGTTCAAAGCTGCTTTTTATGCCCTGTGGGAGTCTTGAATGTCTCCTCCAGACATTTCAATTCAATTCATGACATCTCCTGAAATGCTTATTCTAGCATTAGATCACTGGGGGGAGAAAAATGGGCATCTTCCTGCCTGCAAAGCTCTGTGATATTGCGGGAAATCGATGTGTGAATATGTCACTTTGATTTCCAGTTATGAGAATATTAGACCATGAGCTGCGCTGTGAACATTTCAAATAATTGACCCAAAGAGCTCCTGACAGTGACTTTAATGAGAGATTTGTACTTGTACCTTCACTTAAAGGGGAATTAGATCTAACCAGGCAATGCATAATCCTGGGTGAGAGTCCAGAACAAATCTTTTTTACTTGAAATGTAGCCTGAAATTGGCCACAGATAAGCCCACCTGTCTGCCTCACACTGCCTTAATGTTTGACTGTGTCATTCTTGCCTTCTGACTTGCAGTATCTATATTTTAGTCTGCAGAAGGACTGGGTTAATGAACTGCAACATAACACATATTCTATATTTGTGAGTAATCGAAGAACGAGCTGAGCAGAAAACAAGGTAAATCAAGTGGGACATTTTCAAATAAGGGAGGGCAGTATGGTTGAATCACACTCTTCAGTATTTTGCCCAAGGACACTTCGACATGCAGACTGGAGGAGCTGGGGATCTAACCGCTGATCTTCAGATTAGTGGACGACCCGCTCTACCTCCTGAGATAGCCAACAGATCCAAAAGAGTATAACAATTTCTTGACTACTACTTTTGATATATCTAGTAAAGAATAATTGCTAATTCCCCAAGTGTGGTTGTGGCCTGTTCAGGCCTCGGGCACTGCACTCTCTACTGGGGCTGGAACAATATGAAACAACTCCAGGCTGAGGATTCAACTGCTTGACCATTTTAATTGGATCTGATTCAAAGGGTTGATTAGAAAAATCAGTGAACGTTTTAGCCAGGCCAAGTAAGAGCCTGCCAGCAGTGGTTCGCCATCAGCTACACTTGAAATAACTTCAGAAGAAACTCCTTCACAAAGGATTGAAATGTCCTGTTTTACCGAACAACGATGATTAATGTGACGCCATTTGGGAAATTCTCCGTTCATATCTGCCTTCTTCCACAGGGAGGTCGGAGTGCAGGAACAACCAGAACACTTTTCCTGAAGGACACTTTAGCTTCTTTAACTTTAGATACATCCTGTGCTGATGTAGAGGCTTGAAATGAGGTCTGTTAATTCTGTGGCTCTCAACCTATACAGTGAAAGTCTGGATGCCCAAAGGAGTAGCAAGATAAATCTGATTAAAGTGATAGGAATAAAAAAAATTCAATGACACTATCAATCAGAATATTTAAATGGATACTCTGTTTGTTTCCTCTGCATCATCATGTTGAAACAGCTCGCATTAATGCCGTGGATCATTTGTCCCACCAGGACACCGTTGGCCGGCTACATTAACGTCTGTCCCGCTGTGTGATTAAATGTCTTAATGGGCTGCTGTTGTTGCAGATTCTGCGTGCATTGATATCTGTGTGTATGCTGGTGAACACGTTTGTCTGATTAAAATGTCATTAAATCATTAATCTCTAGGTTGATATAAGAGGAGATGTAGAACACACACTTCAGAGGACTACCCTATGGAAATGTCAAGATATTTTACAAATTAGCAATTTAAAATGACATGAACAGCATCATGACTACATCTCTTGCCTTAACCTTCTTCGATATTCAAAATACCTCAATTTTTACTCATCTTTAAATGCCTTTACACACCGGGGGCGTGCCGCCAAAGCGGCACAAAAATTCAAAATACACACCGGCGAATATTCTATGTCTAGGGCGTTTATTGTGAAAGGTAAGAACGTAAGGAATGGATCTGGTATGTGCTGCCTTTGTCAAGGTTGAAAGGAGTAAAAGTAGTTTGCTATCTTGCAGGACTTTCTTCCAAGAGACCGACGTTCACGTCCTGTGTGAAACCATAAGTCAAAGTTGATTTATTTGTCATGTAACTTCCGTACTTAAGTTACGCCACCTCCGGTATTATTTAAACACAAACCGCAATCTTTTCCTAAACAAAACTAAGTAATTTGTTGCCTAAGCCTTACCAAGATCCAAGACATCATTCTTTTAAAAAAAGGCAGGTTTTACTCTGCTAGGCTGTTGAAGTATGGTAACAAGCAGGATAAACTCCTTATATCCTCCTCCCAGGGGACAGAACAGTGAATAACATACTGTTAAAGGTGTGATTTAGTGGTATTCCCCTTCAGACATGTTTTTGTGTTTTGTGTTTTTTGCTCTTTGACTTTGATCTTTACAGCACCCACGCTGTCTTTTGTGTTTTTTTATATACGTGCCACCTCTGATATTAGTAAGTTTGGTTGTGTTGAGTAAATCTGAGGTGTCGGCTCTGTTGGACTCGAAGGAAAAACAAGCATCACTGCAGGAAGTCTGAGTCGCAGATCAGCAAAGAGGCTTGTAGCGTGCACTGATTGTCGAGGCAGCCTGTCGCTCGGTGCCAGACATTTTGTCTGCAGGCAGGTGGGAGCAGGTGCAAAATAATTACACAGTTTAGAGGAAACCTGTAGTTTACGATCAACCGGCTGATCACTGTGTTTTTTGACAGCCAATTAAACTGTACCTTGACAAAAACGATGTGTGTGTAGAATTTGGAAAAAATATATACAGTATATTGTTTTTTTTTTTCATGCCAAAACACACATAGCTGCATGTTGACAAGCTTGGCCTTCATCGCCGCTATTTCTGTGATGTCGGCTTGTTGTGTCTTGGCCTTAAGGGGGTGCTGGATGAATAAATGAATAAATAGAACTGCTTGGTTTCTCCCAATGAATCCCGACATATAGCCTATTTTGGTATAAATTTAATCATATTTTTATAACAAGTTGAAAATAACATGCTTTCAATAAATCTCCTTCGTGTGCGTGAATAAATCACCATGTAGACTAAGCTGCACTATGCAACTTTGCAGCATCTTGCCTCAGAAAGGCTAAATAACAAGAGCAAAACACTACCGTTTCAAAATCAAAGAATGCATTTATGAATCAGAGCAAGGTAGCACTATCAGAGTGCTAAATATATTTTTAATTTATGAACAATTCTCGAAAATCAGCAAGAGGAGGCGTGTAGAAACAGCTGTTTGCAGCTTGCGTCTCTCTGTCTCTTCCTCTCATTGATTATCCCTTATGGGACCCGCTCCCTATGTAGATATGAAGGGCTCATTCTAAAGGTAATGAAAACACAATTCTTAATGTCAGATGATTATACATTAAAGAAAACATACTTATTAATATTATATTCCATTTCCATATTCCCAGTCAATGCTACACACTGTTCCTTTAAACGTAGCGGGGGTCAATGAGCAAAAAAAAAACATGAGTCGCCAACAGGAAAGATTTGACAAATCAGATTTGACTATGCAAATTTGGAGACACCCCTAAAGTGCACTGTGGATAATTTTTCAAATGCCGCTGTCCACCTTTTAATACCTAATGACACTGCGCTACTCACACTTTTCAGTCGTTAATCAAAAAGTTTTGAAGTGGAAGTCATCCCGCAAGGTTGACTTGATTTGTTGCTTTGGACTGTGGAACACTTTGGGCCTTTGCCATGCACCCTTTTACTCATAAAATAAACCCTCAATGATCCACATAAAGAAGAAACCGAGCTGGCCAAAGACAAAGGAGAGATGATTACTATCACCATCAGTCTTGCAGGAACATGCATCAACACATGTGTGATACAGAGTCCTGTTTTGCAACGCAGGTGAGTCAAACAGGGAAACATAATGCAGTCACAAGGGACAAGAACACACCAAGGTGCAAGGTGGTACAAGCAAGTAGCCCAGCACTGTAAACATAGTGTTGCAGAAATGTTCATTTCTTGCATCTTTCGGATGGTAAATAATTTGACTTTTCAAAGAATCTGCTTGACCGAAACTGCAAATCACTTCAGCAGAAAGTAATTAACATCTGACTTCCTGCCAGAGAAGACACTCATCTAGCTATCTGTAGCAACTTAACTGGCTGTAATTACAGTGAAAGAAAAAAAAAAAAAGACTGTGTAGTGGGCGTTGTATCACTTTGCTAAGTGAACCATTTTCGGGGCCATTTCTCCTTCTAGAGTCTATCTTCTCATTTTGAACTCAGCATTTGTGCTGACACACTGATTTTTACAGTTCAAATGGAGGCATGTTTCCTGACCTCCGAGCTCGGCCCCTCTTCTGCCACGCAGGAAAATATGGAGTGGGATCAAGAGGGGGCACGGCAAAACTAGTCCAGCAGAGTGGGATTAAAAAAGAAGTGTGAAACAACAAGAGAGAAAAACAACCAACCTTTTTTTTTTCCTACAACACACCTGAGACCTAGATAAACAGGAAGGAAATCCAGGCTCGCTAAAATATAAGAAAATTACAACAACATATCTTGAGAACTACTTTTGCAAAGGTGCACCATATTTTTCTCACAAGCCAATCAGAGCAGACTGGACCTTCTCAGGAGGGGGCCTTAAAGAGACAGTATGAGGAAATGAATGTGTTTTTTGAACATTAAAGCATGTAAACACATTCTAGTAGAAACCCAAAATACAAGTATGAACATGTTATGTCCTCTTTAACTCCTTTTATCAAACAAAAATGCCAAACATTCTCTGGTTACCGCTTCTCAAATGTGAGGATTTGTTTGCTTTTCTGTTTTATACTGTACAAGTTGAATACCTTTGGGTTTTGTATTGTTGGTTGGACAAAACAAGCAACTGTAATACATCACCTTGGGCTGTGGGAACTTGTGATTAACCTGTTTTGTCATTTATTAAATGAAATGAATAATTTAAGTATCCACATATGAATCAATAGAAACAATCATTGGCTGCAGACCTATATTCAACATGCATCAATTTAAACAAACCTTGCATGACGATGTCACACAGATCAGATCAGATCTGATTACTTCTGGGCCATTGATCTGTGTTGCTCTGCAGCCCTCCCTTTCATTCCGTTAAAGTAATAGTGATCGCTATAAGCTAATCAGGCTTTGACCACACTCCACTGACTGACACTACATAGCCCATATAACTCCTTGTTGCTCTCCTGCACAACAACAAAAAACACGCTTCTGAGTAATTCATGGACTGTGGGAAGCGTTGTGCATGTGCGCTTGTGTGTACGGACGTGTTGTGTTCCTCTGTGTGCATGCAAGCGTTTGTCAGTATTGACGCGTGGCTCCCGCTGCGGTGAGGTGATGATGATTTCATGGCCCACATTGCCGCAGCCTAATCTATTTTTCACCGTGCTGGTGGATCCTAATGGCCCGACACGGGGCAGTTGGTGTGGAGGGGATGTTCTACCCTGGCACAGATATCGACTTCATCGACAAAACTGTGGCCTGAGAGGCTGGCCTACTTCTCCTGGGTGTATTTAGAGAGACGCCACGCAGCTCAGAGGGCAAGCTGATAAAAAGCATGTGACTGACTCTGCTAAACAAACAGGCCCACAATGTATCGATATTCATACACACATGTGCATCTGCACATGGATTTATATGCAAGGACACGTGTGCAGAGACATCAGGGCTGGCTCTTGCCCTTTTGGTGCCGTAGACGAAATTCAGATTTGAAGTCCCCCAGTTAAACCCCCCGGCAACATACATCGGACATCACAATGGTTTTAAGACAAACATAAAGATTATTATTTTCATAAATAACTGTATTTATTATAATATAAATAGAAAATTGGTCACTGATATTGTTGGCTTAAAAGTCAGTTTCACTACAATTTACACTGTTCTTAACAAACAAGTGCGGCTAGACAGATGAAAAAGTGTGAGAAGGAGAGTTACAGGGGTGAAAAGTGTGTTTCTTTCTTTATTTATTTGTTTCTTCATTTGATACCTCAATGCAGAAAATGAGGAAGGGTGCCCACTATTATTTAAAATAATATATATCTTATTATATTATTATTTTTAGAGGGCAACCAGCGCCCCCCAGAAGGTGGCGCCCTAGGCAACTGCCTTTAAGGCCTCTGCCTTAAGCCGGCCCTGGGAGACATATTTTCTGTCTTTGTATTCTGTACTCAACAGTATATTCCCAGCTCATTGTTCTTTGTTTTCTGCAACGTTCACAGAAAAACAAGATTTTTTTTAAATGAGCAGTTTGGTTTAAACTGATTTTCAGCTGCTTTACAGTCTCCACACATCCTAAAGTTAATCATATTTCAGCTGTATTTGATGCTACAAGAAGGCGATGATCACTATCTCACACACACACACACAACAATAATGTCAATTTTCCAGAGCATGTTTCAAATCAATCTCATTGCACAACAAAGAAAAAGAAAGCAAAAAAAAAAAAAAAACAGGCACCAGAGTGTGAATTTAGGAGTGTAGCTGCAGCCTCTTTCCCCTTGATTAAAATGTAGTGATGACCGTTTGACTGAGTTGCTCTAAATACTCCCACTTCCTGTCTGCTACACCGTCTGTTACCCCTCCATCCATGACGGGGTTTAATTCACAGGAGCAGAGACACGCAACACCGTTACAGTCAGGAGAAAACAGCCACACTCTGATTGATGAATCACAATTTTTAGACAGCATCATGTCCGTTATTTGTCAGGCAGAGACATTGAAGTGGTACGGCTCGGGACTGTGTGTGTGTGTGTGTGTGTGTGTGTGTGTGTGTGTGTGTGTGTGTGTGTGTGTGGCCATGACTGAAGTGGGACCCTGATGAAAGTCAATAGGGGAAGTGCAGCAGTACAAAGGGGACAAAAGCAACATAATTGCAGCTACTTGTGTCAACTTCCTCTGTCCAGCTCACTGTGAGGGCTGACAAGGTACCATACAAGACACAGTAGACACTTCTGCTACGACCAAAGAGACACTATAGCCTACTGTATGCCAACACAGTGTTCTACAACTGAAGTTTGCAAGGCATTGGCATTTACAGTATGTTTTAAAGGTATTTAAAGGCTGGCTAAAAACATTATATTGAGCTAAGTTAAGTTATATTCACTTAAATCTTTTAATATTTATTTCAAATCTATTTTTTACATATCTGTGCATGGCACCTATGACATGGTTATGGTTAGGAAAAGGACTATTTCCTGCGGCACTGAAAGTTGGCATGTTAGACATAAATCAAGACCTGCGGAACATAATGGATGGAATACTTATAATACTGGAGTGATTCTTTAACAACAATGATCTTTCCCTAAACTTAATCAGGTAGTTAATGCCATAGCCTAATTATACCTTAAACCTGCAATTTAAAAAAAACATTTTTTGAACTTTTTAATCGCAAATTAATCATACATTTTTTTTATATGTGCAAAATGTACCTTAAAGGGAGATTTGTCAAGTATTTAATATTCTTATCAACATTGCAGTGGACATATTTGCTTGCTTTATGCAAATATATGTATATATTTATTATTGGAAATCAATTAACAACACAAAACAATGACAAATATTTTCCAGAAACCCTCACAGGTACTGCATTTAACATAATAAATATGCTCAAATCATAACATGGCAAATTCAAGCCCAACAAGCAACAACAGCTGTCAGTGTGTCAGTGTGCTGACTTGACTATGACTTTTCCAAAACTGCATGTGATTATCATAAAGTGGGCATGTGTGTAAAGGGGAGACTCGTGGGTACCCATAGAACCCATTTTCATTCACATATCTTGAGGTCAGAGGTCAAGGGACCCCTTTGAAAATGGCCATGCCAGTTTTTCCTCACCAAAATTTAGCCTGAGTTTGGAGCGTTATTTAACCTCCTTCGTGACAATCTAGCATGACATGGTTGGTACCTATGGAGTCCTTAGGTTTTGTAGTTTCATATGATACCACTAACTTCACTGTAGCTTTAAATTGAGCCTGACCTACAACCTAAAAAATAACACGTTGTGTTAATGCATTAAAGAAATCAGTGCCATTAAAACAAATTTGCGTCGACACATTATTATCGCGTTAACTTTGACAGCCCTACTAATTACACATCCAGCAGATATGGAGCAACACAGGCATTCATTTGGAGTTGTGTTTCTGGCCACCCGATGAATCCAATATTGACTCTCTCTTTCAGCTCTGGTTTTGTACCCCATCAACTCCTGAGGGAAATGTCTCTTTAGCTGCTAATTGCTCCACTATTTCCCCCAGATAGTTGCTAACTTTGTCTGTTGTTTGGTGCTGAGCAGGTAGCGTATAGTGACTTTTTACAGTTTTTTATTGCTGAAAACATCTGGAATTGAGGCTGATGAGAGCAGTGAGACCAGAATAAAGTCCACAACAGCTGGGAAACCAAAACAATGAGTTGATAGTTGATATAAAGCTCTGTAGAGCTGAGGGGAATTGCAGAGTCGGGTCATAATTCTCTGTTGATTCGTCAACACAAGCGGCAGCTTTCACACACAAATATACGTGACCCATTGCTAATACAAAAATATTGATTATAGCCATTTAAGTACTGTAGACTGTAGCAGATATTTTTAGCAAGAACCAATTGAAAAACATAAGCAGTGGATGTTTTGCAGTACCATAATGTTTTCCTTAAAATGCAATTGCCAACGTGAAAAAGCAGCATTACTGCATGCATAATTCATAGAAGATATGGTTAAAAGCCCCTTGAAATTGTACTTTTACTTCTTTAATGTGATGTATTTCCTGATATTACAGGATAACGCAATGAGGAATCATTATAAAAACACAAAACAACAAGAAAAAAAAGGCTGTTTGATTTGATAGGAGGGACAGGTTGACGGGATTTCTGAACAAATTGGGATGGTTTTATAGGTCTGAATTTGTTGTGCAGGATGAGGTCAGCATTAAAGATTCACCATATTCCCAGAAGCGAAGTGACGTTTGCCGAGAATTCGCCGTTTCATTAGAGCTTTAATGTGTGTATGAGCATATGCATGTGTTTGTAGGATGAAGGGTTTAAGAACTCATCTTCTTAATCCCTCTCTCTCTCGCCTCTCCGTATGGTTACATATTGCAGTAGATCAAAACTACCAGCCTTGAGAAAAAACCATAAACTATAAATAAAGCTACCAGCTTCAGACTTGTTATTCTTACAAGAGGAAAGAAGTCATTGTGAGAGAAAATCTCACATCCTCAACCGCTGATATCATTCCACAAACATTACAAACTGTCCCAGACAAAGCTCCGACCAGACAGTTTTTCAAGAGTTAAGCTGATTAGCTGCGTCTGTGCGTGTGTGTGTGTGTGTGTGTGTGTGTGTGTGTGCGTGGGGATCTTCTAGTCGATTAGTATTTCCTCACATAGTTCTGAACAGCCCTTACTATCAACATTAAAGGCTCTACCCCAAACCTTTTGGTCAAAATGTAGTGCATTTTCATATAATAAGATAGAATTACAGATTACAAATCACAGAGAGAATAAAAATAGATGGAGAAACTATTCTTGAGGAGGAACAGTGCCTTTTAAAAGTTAGGTTTTTATCATCTTCCAGCAGCTTGAGAAGCTGCAACATACTTTATATAATATAAAGTGTAGAAGAAGAACACTGAGAAAATGAGATGTGAGGTAGGTGTGTGACTGACAGGGAAGGTAGGAATAGAAATATAAAGATGCATCCAGTTCCCTGGTTTGTTCCAAATCCTGTTTAATTAACTTAAAATCCTCCAACATTTCATCACAGCAGACGCTGTGGAGGAGAAAAAAAAAAATGCAAGACAGATGTGTGGGCTGTCATTTCCAAAAAAACGCTCTCTTCCTCTGCTTCTATCCAACACCAATATATACATGTCTTTGCTTCTGACAATTACATCCCTATCCTCTCTCTGTGTGTGTGTGTCGTTAAGAGACAGAGTTGGCGTGTGTGCGTGAGAGAGAGACAGGAACCCAGAGACAGCAAGGTCTCGATCGCCCCACAGGTCCTTCATACTGCACCACTTAACTTTGAGTGGCTCTTAAACCACAAGCACTAAAAGCACACACACACACACACACACACATACTGAGATCACACAAGGTAAGCCTTACTCAGCTGGACTGTATATATATAGAGCCCGTGGGCAACATTGACGTCATTACATCATCTATTTCAGTCTACTTGTCCCAGTTTCACAACTTCCCTCTTCCATATTGAAAGCCAATGAGACGTGAGGGAACTTTTTCCTGAATGTTTCCCTCCGCTGCAACAACTGTTAGGGCATTAAATGCACCGCTGTGACATTCAGGCCATCGGTGAGTTTCCAATAAATAGGCTGAATCCCACAAGTGAGAATAAACTTGTTTTACAGCAGGAACAGCACAGGTGTAATTGATAACGCTGACTTGTTCCGGGGGCACTGCAGGCTCACTGGTATAGCTTACTGGGACACTTAAAGCTTCAGTAGACAGAAAGTTTTCAGAGAGAAAACTGGACTTCTGCACCTCACCCTCCCGTGACTCTGTTTTCAGGCTTTAAAAAATGTAGCCCATGAAACAAAGAGAAGGAAAATGAAGGGATTTGTCAACAGGTTAGCCTCACAGGAAAGTGCCTCTAGACACCCACAACTTCCAGCCTCATGACTGAGCGTCCACTGAGTGAGAGCTAAATGGTGATACTGTACATGATAGCAGGGAAACAGACCGACACCGTGAGTCAGTATCGGGGGTGGGTGATGACGGGTGCTGAGTGCCAACAAGGAGCTTTTATGATATAATGAACCTGATGACTGCATCACTTTGCATTCATTTAATGCCTCAGGTACGCCAGCCAACAGCTTCTCTGTAGCACTGCAGATCTGTATGGAGATTAGAACTTAACAGAGATGTCTGCATATTGTCACAACACTCACTCTGCAGTAACAGTTACCATTGTCTCTCTCAGGTCCTCGATTTGTAAACTGCCTTAATTTGTTGTTTTCGACAACATTCTGTGCATTTTTTGCTTCAAACGTTGCTCTCCCTGTGCAAGAGTCAAATGCATGAGTGACAATCTAAATTGGTTCTCAAGGGTCTACCTCCTGTACTCCAGCCTCTCTTCGCCATTTCCCAGTAAGCACTGATTTGGTGACTTGCAGGTCAGAAGACGTCTAGACGCGTGGGTTAAAACTGTCCTTTCAACAGCATTTACATTTCACTTCAAATTGGAATAAAGATATTGAAATGCTGTTGAGACAAAGACCACTGATGATCAAATTTAGACCAGTTTGACCTGCAAATTACCAAAATTAGTGAGTACCCCAATCACTTTCCCTCTCTTCTTCCCTTCTTGTTAACCTGGCCAGAGATGTTACACATTTCAGTCTCATTGAGACCAACATCTCTTTTTGGCTGGACTGCAGAGGGGCAGCCCTACAAACGCAAAAGTCTGTCACTGAGTGACTCACTCAGTGATGAAGTTACGCGATTGGTCAGCCGAGTGTTGGAGTTTCCTCATTAGCCGTTGCTCTTTCAAAATGAAAAGGCGGAAACAGTCCTTTGCTTACGTTTTCAGGGGGGCGTGTCAGCGGTTCCACTATAGGCGCATTTCCACCAGATCCAATGACAGAGGGCGTCTCAACGCTTTCTATTCATTTTCTATGGAAAGCAGGAAAAACAGTCACCCACTGCATGGTGGGAGTGTTGCGGCGAGTTGGAGAGGATCTGTATTTGCATAAACTTTATGTAAATGAACCCGTCCAGCGCAATGCGTCTGGCTCACGAAACTTCAACCAAGCTGTCAAACTAGGCGATCTAGTTATAAAATAAAACAAGATTAAGCAGTGGCATAGCCTATTTCTCGCTTACAATGTTTTCAGAGGTAGATTTTGGTGGATTGTTTACAGAATAAGAGAAAGTTCGCCATGTTGTTTCCTGTTTGAAATGGCGAGCAGAAAACCATGGACCAATCAGGTGCAATAAACGATAGTGTACGTCACCGCTTGAACAGCCAGTTGAGTGGAGCAGCGCGTCCCCTAGTGTCCTCGCCGGACTTGGTGGATAAGTAGCGCTGGATTTAACATTATAAACCACTGACTCTTTATATACTGTAACAATTTAGCCACAAATTCACAGACTGACCAAACACGGTCCAGCCATATACTCGGCTTTGACCGAGTCTTGTTTCAAGACAGAGCGCAGCACAAAGAATACTGTAAGATTTAACATACAACCACACAACCAGCTCACAGGAAAGGATGACCAGAATTTAAAAACAGCATACAAAGTCACACAACAAAGAATCAATTGAATTAATGCAACAAAAATATTTAAAACAAGTACAAGTGTCATAAAATATATCCAATAATCTAGTCTGAGGTTTTAGGTAGTTTGCAAACATTGACAGAAAAGCTCTGCAGATGAGAAGCATGAGATGTTCTTTCCTTTCTTGCCAGTAAGGAAGTATGCAACTCTGCGATGCAGAGCACTGAGTGATGAAAGCTGCCTACTGTTTCTTTCAGTCCCTCTCTCATTTCACTCATTCTTTTTCTCCCCTATGCTCTCTGTCCATCCCTCTTCTTCTATCTGTCAAACAGTTGTTGCCTTGCTGTCGGCCTTATAATGAGTGTGTGTGTGAAAAATGAGTGAGAGAGAGAGAGAGAGAGAGAGAGAGAGAGAGAGAGAGAGAGAGAGAGAGAGAGAGAGAGAGAGAGAGAGAGAGAGAGAGAGAGCTATTGTAAACAGGGTCAAACAGCAGGTATGAGTCGAGGAAAGCCAGCCAGAGCTGTCACAGAGAAACTGACTAAATGTTTCCTCATCCATCCCATCTCTCTCTTTCTCCCAGAGGTTTGGTTTACAAATGCCTGCCGGCGGGTGTTTCAGGTATGTGTGTGTGTGTGTGTGTGTGTGTGTGTGTTTGCTGCCTGCCTACTACATCACATGGACACCCACATGCACAAACACAGAAGCTCACAGCCGCCTGCCTGGTGCTCTCGCCTTCAGTTACCCAGCTGTCTCTGCTCTCCCACGGGTCCACTGTGACGGAGGCATCCAGCCAAAAAAGAAAACCACGGCCACAACAACAGCGCAAAAGGTTAGCAGCATCTCCCCGAGCTACACAACACAAGCCTCTAGAGCCTGGAGGAGCGTTGTTGCATGTCATAGTCCTTTCTCTCTTTCACTTTGCATTTCTTATCTACAGCTCTGTTTTCATTTTGTTGTCATTTTCACAAAAAAAAAAGGCAGAATGCCCAAAAATAAAACACAGAACGAGCTTTAAGGACACATGTTGTGTTTTTTTTGGTTTGTTTTGCAGCTGGAGTGCCTCTCTCAGGCGTGAGTACATTGGCACGCGGCCCCCGGTCTCTAAAATGAAGTGACTGTCGACTTCAAGCCATTATCAGATTAAACAACTCTTCAGTTATTAACTTTACAAAGCGCCACTGCCAGCATCGCCAGCATCGCCAGCACCACATCACGTTCCAAATCCTGTAAATTGTACCAACGTGATTATTTTATTTATTTATAGCAAAAACTGTTGATGTGTTTTTGATAAATAATGCAGGAGAGAAGCTTCATTCTTTGTTCAAAGGACTGCTAATCTTGATTGACATTATTTTGGCATGAGTCTGTGCTCTTTATTCATATTTTTGAATTGTTATTGAACGCTCTTCCACCTGTATGATTGCATTAATCTTTCTATTTGGTACCTGGCCTCTACCCTGTAAAGCACTTTGTAGTGTGGCCTTTGAAAAGTGCTCCACAATTAGTACACATTATAAATTTGTAAACATGTAAATTTAGTGTATTTGCAGCAAAGAAGCCATAAAATTAAAGACTGTTTTTATTATTTCGGCCAAAGTAGAAATATTTTTTTTCCGGAATGAGTCCCTCTTTCTTTACAAAATGATGTTATATAATCAGTAAGAGATGAGCAGTATCTTATTGGTAATGTTATTGATAAAATACTATAATACCAATTCCATGTTTAACCCTCAACTAACCATGAAGGTCAGTGGACAGGGATGGAAATAATGTTTTTTTCAGACATTTTTCAGATTTTTTTTTTTTTTTAACGGACATTTTTTCAGACTTTTTTTTTTTCCAACATTTTTCAGACTATTTTTTAAATGGACAATTTTTCAGACTTTTTTTTCCAGACTTTTTGGACATTTTTTCAGATTTTTTTTTACGGACATTTTTTCAGACTTTTTTTTTCCACCATTTTTCAAACTATTTTTTAAATGGACAATTTTTCAGACTTTTTTTTTCAGACTTTTTTCAGACTTTTTTTTTGGACATTTTTTCAGATTTTTTTTTACGGACATTTTTTCAGATTTTGTTTTAACGGACATTTTTTCAGATTTTTTTTTAATGGACATTTTTTCAGACTTTTTTTTAACGGACATTTTTTCAGACTTTTTTTTTTCCAACATTTTTCAGACTTTTTTTTTTCCAACATTTTTCAGACTTTTTTTTTTCAGACTTTTTTCAGACTTTTTTTTTGGGACATTTTTTCAGATTTTTTTTCCCCAACATTTTTGAGACTTTTTTTTTTTTAACGGACATTTTTTCAGACTTTTTTTTTTTCCAA
>CAKAOH010005590.1:1726-22866 GCA_916701665.1 Sebastiscus tertius | reverse complement strand
GGGGTACATGTAGAGCAGGGGGCACGTGTAGAGCAGGGGGCACGTGTAGACCAGGGGGTACATGTAGACCAGGGGGGTACGTGTAGACCAGGGGGTACGTGTAGAGCAGGGGGTACATGTAGAGCAGGAGGCACGTGTAGAGCAGGGGGCACGTGTAGACCAGGGGGGTACGTGTAGACCAGGGGGTACGTGTAGAGCAGGGGGTACATGTAGAGCAGGGGGGATGCTGGGAATGTAGGACATTGGGAACTTAGGACCTTGGGAACGTAGGACACTAGGAACGTAAAACACTGGGAACACAGGACACTGGAAACGTGGGAACGTAGGACGCTGAGAACATAGGACACTAGGAACATAGGACACTGGGAACATAGGACACTGGGAACATAGGACACTGGGAACATAGGACACTAGGAACATAGGACACTAGGAACATAGGACACTGGGAACATAGGACGCTGAGAACATAGGACACTAGGAACATAGGACGCTGAGAACATAGGACACTAGGAACATAGGACACTGGGAACGTAGAACCCTGGGAACGTAGGACACTGGGAACATAGGACACTAGGAATGTAGGACACTAGGAATGTAGGACACTAGGAACGTAGGACACTGGGAACGTAGGACACTAGGAATGTAGGACACTAGGAATGTAGGACACTAGGAACGTAGGACACTAGGAATGTAGGACACTAGGAACGTAGGACACTGGGAACCTAGGACACTACGAATGTAGGACACTAGGAATGTAGGACACTAGGAACGTAGGATCCTGGGAACATAGTACACTAGGAACATAGGACACTAGGAACGTAGGACACTAGGAACGTAGGACACTAGGAACGTAGGACACTAGGAATGTAGGACACTCGGAACGTAGGACACTAGGAATGTAGGACACTAGGAATGTAGGACACTAGGAACGTCGGATAATCCGATAATAGAAAGGTTGGGAACCACTGAACTTAAACACCCAGAATGGCTTTTGTCTTCCTGTCGCTGCTGTAAAAATCACTTTTCGGGAATATTAGGCAGAAATAAAAGTTGTATAAATCAAATTCTTACAGCAGTTATTAACTATATATAATATTTCGGATGTATTTATACATTTATTTTAAGTGATTGAACAAGTAGAACCACTCGGACGTTGCTTATGTGAAACCCTTTAAGTAAGAAATGACCTTCCTTTAAACCCTGGTAGTGAGGGATGTCATCATCACATCCTTCAGTATCAACTCAACCCGTTAACTGGTATAAGTAGTATAACTGATCCATAACACTTTCACATTAATAAACATTTCAGTAAATAACTTTAGACCCAAAGGATCGTCGGTATCGTCTGTACAAGGAACAGTTATTATTATTATTATTATTATTATTATTATTATTATTATGTGTGTGTCCTACTTGAAGTGACTTGTTTTATTGTGTTTAAAATATATATGAAAATGATGATTTACAGGTATACTGTGCGTGAGGAGTCGGTGCCTATATGTTAGTATGTTAGTTAGTTAGTGCACGTGGGAGTCAGTCAGGATACAGCAGATGCAGTGCTTGGTTTTCTCCTACAGAGGGCGATGTAGGGCAGGATTTATGTCTACTTTATGGCACCATAGAGTCTAAAATGGCTGCTTTACAACAAAAAATAAATAATAAAAATAAAAATAAAAAATCTAAAAGTTTAGAATAAATTTTTAGAATTTTTTATTTTGGAATAAACAATATCCTAAAAAAAGAACAAATAGATTTTAACGATTGTCATTTTACAAGTCCGCACATTTCATGGTAATTAGGTGATTATGATCTTTCAATAATTTTAAATTTCTTTGGAATTACTGCAAAAATACTCCAAAATTTACCTACAAATATCTCAAAAATTGCTTTATTATAATAGTCAGTTTTATTATTTTTTTTATTTATTATAAGAATTATTTATAATGCTCTTCATTGGAGGTTGAAATTCAGGGAGTTTTTATTAAAGAAATTTCAAATATGTTACTTGATAATTATTATCTATTCATCAGCAGACATGGAAATAAAGCAATTAACTTTGTATTCTTTTCCTGGGAAATGTATTAAATAAATGACCAGCTATTGGGAAATAGTGAAATATAATTATTAAATAATGTTTATAATAAATAATAAAATAATAATAATACAAGTCCAGAGTCAAGACAGCCAAACAAAGTAATTTTAAATATAAATATTGGGGTAATTTGGCAGTAATTCCAAACAAATTTCAAATCGGTTACTTGCTAATTATCACCTAATTACCATGAAACTTGTAAAATGAAGTTGTTACCATAACTTGCACTACAGCTATATGTTCAAGAACGAGACTGCTTTGACTTTGCGTCTGTGACCAGAACGACGGAGCACATCCAGAAGCGAGACGGCTTGGACGACGATCCCGGTGAGATGAACAGAGTTACTGACATTATACCAGATAAAAGTATATTTGTTTAGAATGCCTTAAATAGATCTTAAGGAAATACTACGCAGTAAAATGTACTATATTCCTATATTGAGTAGAAACAAAAATACTTACACTTAAAATCTATCTATCCATTTATATATATATATATATATACATATATATATATATATATTTATATATATATATATTTAATTTGTAATATATTTACTTTATAATACAAATTATAATCAGAATTACAGAAGTAATAATATAAAGTCTATCAAACATGGAAGCTTTAAAAAAAATGAAGACATAAAAAGCTAAAACTGAAGGTTTGGTATCAGTGTGTGTGTGCAGTAAGCAGGTGTACTGTAAGTAAGGGGACGTGTGGGAGCGACGGAGGGGTGACGGTGGAGTCTGAAGAGAGCTGTGAGGTGACGGAGGACATCACAGAGCTGTCTCTTTCAGGTCGTTGAGGTTTGGCATACGAGACCTGGAGGGGCGTCCGAAGCCGTGCCCGTTCTGGCCTCCCTTGATGCTCATTTGCTCCGGGTAGGGGTTCCCCTCGGGGCGGCCCAGGGCCGACGAGTGCCAGCCGGACTCCAGCTGTCCCGGCAGCGGGTAGGCTGTCTGTCGGCTCTTCAGCTGGGGCGTGCCGACCCCTGAGTGACCCCGGCTCTCCGTGAAACCGCCTTGAGCGGAGGCCGGATTAGGCAGCGGCTGGTAGCGCATGTCAGACTGCGACGTCTGGTTGGAGGACGAGGACGAGAGGTGCAGGAGTTTACGCAGAGACTTCAGTGGTTGACTCTGAAAGAGACACCACACATTATTACAGATGACCCACATACTTAAAGGGACTGTTTGTAACTTTTTAAGCGTATAAATGTACGGGGTCGGGACACATGCGTGCTTGCATATGCGCGCTCGCCACATGCGCTCGCTATATGCATGCTCGCGTGTGGCTGGAGTCACTGCTCCTCTGCCTGCCTGCTTGCCTTCACTAACACACCGCGCGCGTTCTCGCTGTCTCGCTCCACCTCTAGACGTGCATGCTGCTCACTCCACACTGCAGAAGAGTTAGTTTAGCTCTGAGAATATCTAGTGAATGTTCAGTGGACGTTTGGTCAGAAATAACTACTGCAGCTCCTCCAGACCAACAGAGGTTTCCCGTGTCTTGGGAAGTGACGGAGCTCTGCAGCGAGAAACGTTATCGCCTCGTTACCGACCGGGTGCCGGTGTCTCCCTGCTCCCTCCGGCTGCGGTCGGGAGGCGATAACGTTACTCTCTGCGGAGCCCCGCTGCTTCAGCTACGACCAAAACTGCGGTGTCTCCCTCCGGGCGCAGTCGGGAGGCGATATGCTTCAGCTTCAGCAGGAAAAGCCAACACTAGGATCAGCAGTGATTGATGGAGAGACCTTGGTCTGGTCAGCTAACATTACTGCCAAGCAGCTGAAATATAGAGTGATATTGTGCTTTTAGCTGACGTGTGTCTCCTCACTGTTTTGAGCGATGCTCGTTCATGTCTATGTAAAGCGAGCACAAGCGTGAGCAACAGGACGCTGACTTTCGTTGACTTAACGGACACAGGTGTCGCTGTTAACAAGCATTTCTGAAAGTTACAAACAGTCCCTTTAATTTCAAAACAACATGCATCTATTATTCTTTTCTCTGCGACTCACCGGAGAGTGTGAATCGGACAGCTTCTCAGGCGGCCAGTCCTTGTCCCGGTCTTGGTCCCGGTCTCTGCTCTTGTCCCGGGTCCTGTGGCGGCTGCTGCTCTGGTGACCGGAGGACCTGGAGGACTTCTGGATGACCGTGTCCACGCCTTCACTGGGAACCTTTCACACAGCGGGCGTAGATAGATATCATTTAAACTGTCCAAAACTAACAGTGTCAAACATGGTGACCATGGTGGGTCCACACAATGTGAAGGACAACAAGAGACACACAGAACGGGCTCAAAATGCCCTTTAAAGGTTTTATTTTATAGAGTTCTATTAAAACCTCAAAAATGTACGACGGCGTATTCGGACTGTTGTAGGTAAAAAAAATTACAATTACAGAGCTGGAGGAGAGGGGTAATATTCCAAGAATAAACTCAGAATATCTGAGTTTAAAGTCGGAATTTATTTTTTAATTTAATTTTAATTTTTTTAAGTAAATTTATGAGAAAATACTCTGATATTCTCTGAGATTAGAGTTGAAAATTTACGAGAAAAAAACCCATTTGAATATTCTCTGAGATTATAAAGTCACAAATTTACGAGAATGAGATTAAAAAGGTAAATTTACAAGAAAAAACTCACACAATCTTTTAAAATGATAAAAAAATGTTTCTAGTAAATTTACCTTTTTAAATCTCAGAGAATATCTGAGTTTTTTTTTCTCGTAAATTTGAGTTCTTTCTCATATATTTATCACTTTATTCCCAGAGAATATCAGAGGTATTTTATTTATTTTTTCGTAAATTTGTGAATTATTTATCATAAATGTACCACTTTAACGATCAGAGAATATCCAAGTTTTTTTCTCATAAATTTACGACTTTAATCTCAGAAATTCTGAGTTTTTTCTCAAAATATTCCCCCCTTCCCTCGATTCTGTAATTTTTTTTATTTATTTATTTTCTTATCTACAACGGCCCGAATACGACGTCGTAAGAAAACATTTGTGTGTGTTGTGTTATCCTTTACACGTGTTGATTTAACATGGACATAAATCTTAAGTGACTTTTAGCAATAATTCTTTTAAAGTGCAGTGACTTCATACAAATTAAAAACCATAACATGCATCTGGTGCCAGAAAGCATTCAGCGATCTGAGGAAGAGAAGAGACGACTCCTCTCGTTAATGATTGGATGATTTCAGACGTTTAAAACAATCCGTAATAACGCACCTGAAGCCTCAGTGATTTCAAATGATCTACTCTTTATGCAGCAAACACTATTTCCCACCATCTCCGAGTCTGACTGCCTGATTCCTTCTGGCCAGATTGCATTTATTTGTGCTCTGTCATCAGCGTTAACCCCTCCCAGCATCTGAGCAGTCTGTCGCATATAAATAGAAATGTGAGGCAAAGAAAGAGCCTCAAACACCTGTTTCATGCTGAAGTCAGTTTAACATCTCAAAATGTGGATGCTTTTATATTTATCAACTCTTTTGGTTCCTTCCTCCTCCTTCCTGATCTAAATCAAGTCGGGGGTTAAGATGCACCTCGAGGGGCCGAGGAGTTGATCAAATGCTGCTGTGTGATGTTGGGAAGTGAAGTAAAGTGAAGTAAAGTGAAGTAAAGTGAAGTGTAACCAGGCAGCACACAGACTCTCAAAATCTCAGTAGCTCAACCAAAGCAGAGCGCTCTCGTTCATCCTCAGCTCTTAACCGCAGACATGCTGTTGTCTGAAATCAGCGGTGACTGATCAGAGTCAAATGGAAACGACCAGCCAGATCCATTCATTGAGCTGGGAACACGCCGTTAAAGGGACTCGATGCAAGAATCAGAACTTGCTTGTTAACAGCCCTGCGTTTCATTACATTGAAAACAATCAATAATGTGAACATTCAATGTTACGTATCACGGCCACATTGAGGGGAAAAAAATCAGAGATCTCGAGAATAAAGTCATAATATTACGAGAAAAAAGTCATAATTTAATGAGAATAAAGTCAAAACTGAACGAAAAAAAGTCGTAATATTAAGAGAATAAAGTTATAACTTAACGAGAAAAAAAGTCGTAATATTACGAGAAAAAAATTATAATTTATTGAGAATAAAGTCATACTATTTCAAGAAAAAAAGTCGTAATATTATGAGAATAAAGTCATATTACGCAAAAAAGTCATAATTTAATGAGAATAAAGTCACAACTTCAGTATAATAAAAGTCATTTCCTCCTCCACTAAAGAGTCAGTTCCCTCCATCAGGTCTGTGTGGTTCTTTCTTCAGAATAAATGCAGTTTCTTTTGCAGGCCCTGATACTGATGATAATGTGCTGCTGATGAGCCGAAAGCTGAAGTATGAAAGTATAACTTCACAAGATGCTCCACGTTCCTCATTTCCACACTAAAATAACACGTCAAATTACTACTTTATAATATTATGACTTTATTCTCATAATATTACGACTTTCTTTCTAGTGAAGTTATGACTTTATTCTCTATTTTTTTCCCTTTAATGTGGCCTTAATACTCCGTTGTACTAATTAGACACGATATTGACTCAGAGTTGAGGAGTTGTACCGTCACAGATGGATCTGACTGGTTTGAGTTCGTTATTAGTGAATGAATTTTGTCGCCATTCAACTGAAAACAAGCGTAAAAAAGTGAATCAATGGAGCAGTATAGATTATTTGTTGTTAAAGCATGCGGTGTGAGATGGCGTTAGGAGGAGGTGAGTAGGAGAGTGTAAAACAGCGTGTACCATGGGAGAGGACACTACAGGGAGGACTCTCACTGAGGAGCTATGCTTTATGTTATTCTTTGGGCTAAACAGAGGGAAAAGACATTTCTTGATGACGGGAGGCCTTCCCTCGGGGACCTGCATCTGGAATATATAGAGGCACATGACTGGTGGCACAGGGAAACATGGTGCACACGACACACACAACAACAACAACAACAACAACAACAACAACACGCGATCATATACGTCTGTAATTGTAATTTGATTCTTTGAAGTGTGGTTGTATGAGGTTCTTCTCCACAGTCAGTTTATTACCTACTGTAGACGGAGTTTGGAGCAAAGTAATGTCCAGCTAAACGGATTTTAGATACCTAAAATGATCAATATCAGTTTAAGTGTACGCTATATTTAGAATATTTTCACCGCTTTACCTCGACAGCCCTTTCTGACGGGGAACTGAAGACGTTATGTACTGTATGCTCTCTTCAAAGCCACCAGACTCCGTTGAGAAAACCAGTAATTTGACCTCTTAGAACACAGGAGTTGCTGGTTTACCGCCGCCTCGACAACGACGTCGGTCGGTACTGCGTTATCAGCTATAACCACCGTATGAGAGCAGTGCAAAAGCGGTGGCGATTAGCCAGCCAGTGAAACACGACAGAGAGACTCACATGCACTGAAAAGCATGCGCAGCGGGCAGCCCGGCTACGTCAACAAAGCACCGAGAAGCTCTAATTACAACTCACACAGAGGGAGAGAAGTCAAAGTCAATTATTCGTTCCTCTGCAACATCAACGTCCAGCAGCAGAGCTACGCTTCCGCCATTTTGGACTGAAAGCGACTACCGGACGCCAGTAAAATGTACGCATAAAAAGAGCTGTACAAAAGTAAAACTAGATGATTTCTATTCTATTTCTAGTTTTCAGTCCAAAATGGCGGCAGCGGCTGTTGTCAAAAAAAACACTAGAGTTTTGTATCTTTGCGTCTATACTATTTGACTTCATTCTCTGCTCAGGTAGATATTACTCCTCTATATCTTTACATAGATAATAGTTGTTTGCTGCTATATTAATGCTCTGAATCCCATATATATATATTTTTACGTGTCTAAAATGTGTTTTTCTGCAGCTTAACTTTGCTCCTGTGCTGGTACTCCTGTCTGTTTCTACTAACTCCATCTACTGGAGGTAATACACTGACTATGGAGAAGTACCTCATCCAACCACACTGAGAAACACCTGAACTATCCCTTTAAACATTTGAAAAGCAGAGGAGGAGATAGAGTACGTATACAGACGGCTTCACAAACAAGGTCAAAGGACATGTGCATGAAACATCCAGACATCCTCAGAAGAAGTCTAAACATACGAGTTACCATTTGAGATTTTTTCTTCTTCTTCTTTATTGCTCTGAAGAAACCCTGCTTCTCCTTTTCTTTGGACGGCTCAGAGGGGTTCAGCACCACGGTATCTGGGCCAGTCCTGGAAATAAAACAGAGAGGCTATACTGAGCGTGACGTCACAACTAAAAATATACCATTCTGTTCAACTCCCCAACGAGACCTGGCATTAAAGCCGCCACCTCATGTGACCATTGTTTCACAGAGCGATGTACAATGAACAGATGTGTGTTGTAAGTTAGAGGAGGTATTCTTGATGATTTACCAGGGGTCAAATGCCGGCTGGCGTTTGGAGTGGTTGGTCAGACTGCTGCCGTCCCCGGACAGACCGGAGCCCCGGCTCGAACCCCTGCTGTCGTGGAAGGAGTTGTCTGGTCGGGGAGAAGGGACTGTTCAACAAACAACAAAAAGGTTCATTCACATTTTGATGCACAAAATAAACTAATTCTGCTTCATGTTTTTCAGTCTATACTGGTTTACTATGTCAAAGCAAACGACGGTAGATTAATTACGACGGCGTATTAGGGCCATTGTAGGTAAAAAACAAACAAACTATGGATTAACAACTTCTTGTTTCATGGCGAATGGTGCAAATGGCCACCATGCCACGGCAACGCCGCTCAACAAAAAAATCTGGATTTGAATAACTTTTCATCCTTAAGGTCTTAAGATGGTCCTGACCAAATTTGAAGTCGTTCTGATTAAATCTGTAGGAGGAGTTTGTTAAAGTACACGGCCTATAAAAAGCCAAAAATGGGCAAAAAAAAAAAAAAAACGCACATTAAATTCAAAATGGCTGACTTCCTGTTGAGTTTTGGGCATACCTCCAAGAGGCTTTTTTGTGCGTCTCCACATGTTACATCTGTCTGCCAAATTTCATACATGTAGGTGAAACTGGAGCGAGGGGCACGATTCTTCCGAATTCCTAGGTGGCGCTAGCGAGCCATTTTGCAACAGCCATCCCCAAGACTCTTAAAATAATACATTTTACACTGCGTCTGATAAGTGTGATTCCTACAGTTTCAACAGGGCCTTCGCTGGCCCGGCGTTGTCGGTGCTCGGGCCCTAAACATCGGTACGAGGCTCAGAACTCTAGTTTGGGTCAGAATATACAGCAGCTATATGAGAGATGCTGTAAGTGTCTGCACCCAGTTTCATAAACTACCTTAAGTTCCAACCTTTAATATTTCCCTTAACTCAGAGGTTCATTTAGGAGCGTTGCATGAAGACTCTCAGGTTGTCAAAGTGTTTAAACTGAAGCATTCACGGTAGTTACTACCATAATACAGCACATGTGCACATCAGTTACCATGGTTACGCTTCACTCACATCGTCATCGTCATCGTCATCATTGTCATCATCATCATCATCATCCTTTATTTTCTTGGGCATCCTTAGATGAAAATTTAAGGGCAACCTTATCCTAAGTGGTTTTATGCAACCGGGCACTGATGCTTAAAGGTACAGTGTGTAGGATTTTGGTGACATCTAATGGTGAGGTTGCAGATTACAACCACCTGAATACCCCTCCGCTCACTCCTCTCTTTCCAAGACTGATAACGTGAGCCGACGAGTACAAAACCGTTAACCGTTGCTATGTATAACAGACGGTTGCTATGTATAACAGACGGTTGCTATGTATAACAGACGGTTGCTATGTATAACGGACCGTTGCTATGTATAACAGACGGTTGCTATGTATAACAGACAGTTGCTATGTATAACAAACCGTTGCTATGTATAACAAACCGTTGCTATGTATAACAGACCGTTGCTATGGGCGCAGCTCTGATGTCGGACTCTTGTGAACCGTTTTTGTGTCAAATGACTGATGTCTTCAGTAAGTAGCCGTGTAATAAGCGGGATAACGTGCAGCTAGCGGGTCATTGTTGTGAAATAAACCCCTTCAGGTTGGGGTTTATTTCACAACAACGACCGGCTCGCTGTACATTATCCCTCACAAATTCCATTCCTGCTATTAGATCCCTCTAAATGTTCCACGCTGTTCCTTTAAATGTGTGTAGTGAGACGAGAGACGTCAGTGTGACTGAACCCACCTCTGTAGAAGCTGCCCACCCTCCTCGGCATGGACTCGCTGTAGATGTTGCGGTTCTCTTTAGAGGAGCCCCCATCTTCTGTCTGCTGGTCGTGATATAAGCCAACCTGAGTCACAACAGAACAACACCTGGTCACATGAAAACAAAAGGCTTCTCTGCTCCTCTACATGCCTCTCTCTCTCTCTCTCTCTGAGCTGCTGCTGCTGATATATTTATTTACCTGACAGAACAGACAAAAAAAAGGAGGAGGCGTATTGATTTACAAATTATTATAATAAATCTGCAGAGGCTATAAATGTATCTGAGAAATCAAACTGCTCGGATGACAAGCTTGACTGTGCAATCATAAAGTAGTCACATTAAAGGGAAGCAAAGCACACAGAGAAAATGAAGAGGCACAGAGAGAGAGAGAGAGAGAGGGAGAGAGAGAGAGAGAGCAGTTCATGACAGCAGCATCCACCCACATCCGCGCTCTCGGAAGACTGGATGTGGGTGGGGAATGGTGGGTGCATGCTGAATGTCGGACCTCGCTTTTTTGCCGCTGCTGTGTGTGAAAAGATGCTGTGTTGTCCCTGGTGGAGTCCCTTATGGGGGGTCTGCTGTGGCTGACCTCAGTGGGTGCCTGCTCGCTCTGTTAATGGAGACATGATGAAGCATGAAGTGAGCTCAGCATCGCAGCACAAAACACACGCACACACACTATATATATATACTATATGTGTGTATATACAGTATTATATATATGAATATACAGGTAATAGGATTCACTGTATATCCTAACAAGGAAGCCACGCTCGCTGCAGTTATGTATAAAACCCCCTGAGACCCGATCCTGAGTGTTTCTTCAGACGCTCCAGTAGGTTCGGTTTTAAAGATAGAATGAAGCTAAAGACATATGAAACTAGAAAACCTGATGAATCCATCGGTACCAACCACGTCACACTAGCTTGTCGCAAAGGAGGTTAAATAACGCTCCAAACTTACGCTAAATTTTGGCGAGGAAAAAACTGTCATGTCCATTTTCAAAGGGGTCCGTTGACCTCTGACCTCCAGATCAGTGAATGTAAATGGGTTCTATGGGTTTCGCCTATTCTAAAATGGTGTACCTGAATATTTCTGCATCCTGGGGTCCCTAAACAGGCTTTGAATTACATAAATTGGATCTCACTGTAAAGCTGAGACTCTTGTGGATCCAATGAGCCCAACTGTATTCATGTGTGATGATGTTAGTCCCCATAGGAGACATTTCCTTGACCTCACTGTATAAAATGAGCTGTGGTGACCTCTAGGATAATCACAGCCTCATGAAACTGTACAGCCACAAACTAGAGACCTAGAGCATTCAGAGGATGGATGGATCAGACTAGAGACCTAGAGCATTCAGAGGATGGATGGATCAGACTAGAGACCTAGAGCAAGACCGCCTGAACCCCCCTAAAGAAGACTGAAACAGGTCTGTTGTGGGTCTCAGAGGGTTAAACCTGCCGTTCCTACACAACTAACAAGCTCTGTCTGAAAACCTAAAACACACATGATGATATTTTCAGACGCCACCAGAATAAATCCTGGCTGCTGCTGCGTCGTCGTAGCGACTGAGGCAGCGTTATCCAACACAACCTGGTGTAGGCATTTGATATGATTAGATCATGTAGGCTTTCCTTCAGGTTGGAGGGGTTTGATGTGGGCTGCTGACTGACCCGGCTCATGTCGTCCTCTCTGGAGGAGCCGCCGCCGCCGCCGCCGGAGTGGCGAGGCAGCGTGCGGTGCTGCAGCTGCGGGGACAGGAGCTGGAGGCTGCTGGCTCTGGTGGGCAGGCCCTGCCCCACCACCAGGCCCTCCTCCGCCCCGTGTGTCCTCTGGTGGTCCCGCCGCACGTACATGGAGTGGCGGTGCGGCCGCTGCTGGGACGAGAAGGGGCTCGTGTACCCCTGACCGTAAGGCAGAGGGTCGTGCGGCGCGGACAGAGAGTGAGAGTGGCTCCTTTCGACGCCACTTTCCCCGGGGTCCAGGGCATCTGGCGACTTGGCCTCCTCTGTGGCCTTGTGGCGGATGGAGGAGCGCCGGTAGGACGAGTCCAGGGTGTTGCTCTCTCTTTCTGCGCGCATGCTTCCTCTGCCGACCGGCCCCAGTCTCTCCACTCGGCGGGCTGCCGGGCTGCTCGGCGCCGTGAGGTCGAGGCAGCTCGAGGGGAAATAGCGAGACGTCGGCTCGTCGGCGTAAAGATGCACGTCGTTTAAGTTCCCCACTGACTTGGCATCGCTGAGCGTGCCGTAGCTCTTGGACAAGTTCAGGTAGCCGAACTTGGAGGAGGCCGGCGTGGAGCCGTGGGACTCCATGTAGCTGTGGCGGCTGTGTTTCTCCCCCGACTGGAGCGTGTTGGTCTTCCCCTCCACGAACGAATGGCGGTTCTGCTGCGAGCGGAAGTTGGATTTGAGGTACTTGGCTCCGGGGCCGTCGGACGCCTTGGACCCCAGGTTCATCTCGAAGTCGCCCTTGCTCTTGGCCTCGCCGGGGCTGAGCAGGTGAGGCAGGTTGCTGCTGGCCAGGTCCATGTTGCACGAGGTGGAGTGGTTGAAGATCTGCGGCTGGTAGTTCTTGGGATGCAGGGTGGGGCTGAGGTTGATCGCTGCGGGCATGTTGCCGTTGAGGAAGCCGTCGGTGCTCGGGTGGAGGTCTTCGTGCCGCGGCAAGCTGGAGCACTCTCTGCTGCTGGAGCGATGGCTTCCTGAGCTCTTCCCCCCGTGGCTCCTGAGAGAGAGAGAGAGAACGGACCTGCATCAACACGCTGCACATCAAACTGCAAAATAGTTTTAACGCCACTAAACGCACTGCTGACCTGCTGGGGGTGGTGTTGTCTCCGTGGTGAGGTTTCCTCTTGGAGGAGCGTGCAGGTGTAGGCGTGGGTGGGCCGGGTCGATCCACGAGCCGCAGGGTCTGGAAGGCGTGGTGGTTCAGGCTCTGCTCAGTCAGGAAGCGCTCCGTCGGGTTCAGCAGCAGCAGGTTCTAAACACACACAGAGGGAGCCGGTGAGTCCTGGAGAGACGGCGAGCATCCAGAGCTCACAACAACCGGTGAGTCCTGGAGAGACGGCGAGCATCCAGAGCTCACAACAACCGGTGAGTCCTGGACAGACGGCGAGCATCCAGACCTCACAACAACCGGTGAGTCCTGGACAGACGGCGAGCATCCACACCTCACAACACTCTGAAACAGTCACGCTGCTGTGAGTCATCGTCACCATTATCATAAAAGTCAGGCCGCTGCTTCATTAAACTGTCTTACAGTCACCAAACAATGATGTGAAATATGATTTGTGACATTTTTCTTACTCAAATAAACGTTTAATCTCCGTACACTAATGAAAGCTGTATGAATGCACTAGATAGTTTAACTACAATTCATAGTGCCGGCTACTTTTCCCTTTCTCAGAACGACAACAACAGAACTAAAAGGACTCTTTTGCTAATCATACAGCTTTTGCATTAGCAAGAAGCAAACACATTTTTGTCCAATAAATATCTAAAGTCAACAGGAGACAGCCTGACGAGTGATGAGAGAGAAGCCTGTCCTTGCTGAAGTCGGTGCTGAGATGACATTGTGTTAGCGGTGACTCATTTATCTGCTGGGAAAAAGCGCAAGTGCACAAGCTCAGCCCACATCGTCGACACGGAGCTCCTGTTTACATGCAGGCGCGGCAATAACAGCAGAGCTGGAACCAGGATATGAAGCAGTGAAGAGGCATCACGCAGTCACGATGGAAACACCACGATGACGAAGATTAGATGATGCAATTATCAGATGTCTAGCTGGTGAATATTTGGGTTTTTGTTTTTTATGGTTATGAAATAAAAACATGTCTGCAGCTTTGCCAGAACTGTGATTTACCTTCAGCAGGTCCAGCAGGGCTCCGCCGATGATTCCCAGGTATCTTCGCTCCAAGGTTTGGGGGTGGTTCACAGCAGGGAACTAAAACAACAAACAGAGGATGAGAGTAGAGCCAAAACACACATGCAGCCACAACAAATGTCCACGTGATAAACGAATAATCACTATTTTGTAGAAAGAAATGCTTTGTGTTTGGAGTAGAGGAGGTGAAATCAACAAGTTTTCATTGTGAGTGAACTTAAATATCAGTAAGACAGATCTTCAACGAGGGAAGAGGGAGCATCACCAGTTCTTTGTACAAATATCTGCTTCTTTCTTCCATGTTCAGTCCTTTCTTCTGTCACATTTTTGTCCTCAGACTTATTGTGAGTCTGCGTCCAGAAGCTGTTCTTTTTACATCGACACATTTCCAAGTGTTACAGAAAGCACACCGTAGGTGGCTAACGTGATAAAACAACCATCAGACGTCCTGTGTTCACTCACAAGTGTTGCTGGTCTGGTGCTTTAATATTACAATAAAAAAACAACAACATTCATTCTCCTTTCTCTTCACTCCTTAGTTGTATTTTATCATTTATATTTTTGTACTTATGTTGCTCAGATTCTGCACTTCTCAATCGCTGATATTTATCACTAATCTTTTATCTAATTGGAGCCTTATTTAGTCCTTGTTAATATGTGTGTAAATATGTGTGAATGCACCATTTGAGGTCAACTGCAATGTTGCTATGCTTGCATAATGACAATAAGGTTCTTGATTGATTGATTGGACTTCTCTGCTGTTATTAAGAATATCTGACTGTAGAATGGGAAGCAGAATTCTCCCAATCTGGGACAAGAGACTGATTATATACACATCAGGGCTTTCAAAGTTAACGCGCTATTAACACAAATTAATTTCAACGGCACTAATTTCTTTAACGCATTAACACAACTTGTGATTTCTAGGTTTTAGTGGGCTCAGTTTTAAAGCTAGAGTGAAGATACTGGTATCATATGGAACTATGAAACCTGATGAATCCATCGGTAAACCATGTCAGACTAGCTTGTCGGGAAGGAGGTTAAATAACGCTCCAAACTGGCATGGCCATTTTCGAAGGGGTCCCTTGACCTCTGACCTCCAGATATGCAAATGTGTGAGGGTTTTTGTCCGAAAAATAATAAAAAAAAAAGACAGAAAAATATTCTGAAAAAAAAGTCCCAAAAAAAAGTCTGATAAATGTTGAAAAAAAAAGTCAGAAAAAAAAAAGTCTGAAAAATGTTCGATAAAAAAGTCGGAAAAAAAAAAGTCTGATAAATGTTGAAAAAAATGTCAGAAAAAACCCTGATGAATCCATCGGTACCAACCAGGTCAGACTAGCTTGTAGTGAAGGAGGTTAAATAACGGCAACTAAATGTTGGAGAGGAAAAACTGTCATGTCCGTTTTCAAAGGGGTCCCTTGACCTCTGACCTCCAGATCACTGAATGTAAATGGGTTCTCTGGGTACCCACGAGTCTCCCCTTTACAGACATGCCCACTTTATGATCATCACATGCAGTTTGGGGCAAGTCATAGTCCAGTCAGCACACTGACACACTGACAGCTGTTGTTGCCTGTTGGGCTGCAGTTTGACATGTTCTGATTGGAGCAGATTGTTTTATGCTAAATGCAGTACCTGTGAGGGTTTCTGATCAATATCTGTCATTGTTTTGTGTTGTTAATAGCTATTAAATATTTTAATTCATTGTTTATTTATGTATATCTGCATTTATTTTTGCATTTTCTATTTATTTATTTTTGCATTTATGTTTTATTTATTTTATTATTTATTTAAGTATTTATGAGTTTATATATTTATTTATTTCTGCACGATTTTCACTTTTCTGGACAATATCTGTCATTGTTTTGTGTTGTTAATTGATTTACAATAATAAATATATACATACATTTGTATAAAGCAGCATATTTGTCCACTCCCATGTTGATAAGAGGATTAAATACTTGATAAATCTCCCTTTAAGGTTCATTTAGAACAGATAAAAAATGTTAGATTAATTTGCGATTAAATATTTTAATCAATTGACAGCCCTAATAAACATACATGTTCGGTTAATGAATATTTAATATGATGTAAGGTATTGCATAGATTGCACTATTCAAAGAGAATATTATCCAGCATATTTCCACATTGTGATAAATGTGGCTCAACAGAAGCGACCTCATTACAGAGTTCGCAGAACTTCTGGATGTTTAGATTATTCTCACAGAAAATGGTATTAATCACCGCAGGAATATCAGAAGAGCCGAGCAGACGGCAATTAGCTCAACAAAGCCTCTTATTTTACGGACATCTCACTGCTGAG
The DNA here is from genome assembly GCA_916701665.1 of Sebastiscus tertius. NCBI lineage: Eukaryota > Metazoa > Chordata > Actinopteri > Perciformes > Sebastidae > Sebastiscus > Sebastiscus tertius. Next base: position 6,362 of record CAKAOH010005590.1, on the reverse strand, counting down.
AAGCTCCGTCTTCTATTTTGGAGGAAAGAAAGAAAGTGCCCACTGTTGAACTCATAAACTCTGCATTTACAGAGAATTAGATTTATTCTTAAAGAGAGCACCTCCCGACATTTCTTTCTAACAATAGCAGATGCTAGATTTAGTTTGGTCTACAAACATCCCTGACCAACATGTGCATCTTACTGGAGAGAGTATTTTACTGTAGAAAAACAAGTATTTATGAGCTGGACTTTAGGCTCCACACCACCAGATGTTACACCCAATGACACATTCTTACACCCACAAGTAGGGCTGCATATAATTAATCGAATATTAATCAGGATCACGGCTTCCCACAATTAAATTAACATGATCGACTGCGATATTGACGTTTAAAATAGCGTTCCTCGCTGATAGAAAACTCTGCTGCATATCAAATCAAACGCTTCCTAAACTAAACTTTACTTGTAATCTGCTCAAACATTTAATTTATTCTACTTTATCGTCATAAAGACATCAACAACATAAAGTAAATAGGTTGTATTTAGGATCAAATACATCCTTGTCCAGTCTAGAAAACGGTAGACATGCTCATTAGATTGTAAATTGTTGTATATGGTATATAACACACAACATATGTTTATTGTTTTCACCCTTTGTCAGGAGCTATAACGCCATCATTTATATATATTATATCTTCAACTGTTCAATACTGACTTAACAGTGCAATAATTTGGTGCATTCATTCAGCTGTGCAATAATCTGGTTTAAACACTGCATTTATTTATTTTATTTATTTTTTATAAATAATATTCTTATTTTACACTATTCTTGCATTTTTATTCTTTGCATAGATCCTATTTTTCAGCATTATTATTTGCACTGTTGTTATATATATTTCTCATTTATATTTTCTTATGATTTCTCTATTTTTATATATTTATATTCTAGAATGGGAGCAAAACGTAACTCAATTTCCCCCCGCCGAGGATCAATAAAGTATTTCTGATTGTGATATTTATTTCCTTGCCGGAGAGAGGGAAGTTCGTCCCGAAGTGGCCGCTGTATTGATACCCTCCATCTTGAAGAAGGGAGCTTCATTGAGCTGTGAGTTTGACTACAAACAGAGTTCACTCCACCACGGAGTGGGAGGGTGTCGGGACTGGAGTGGATTTGGGCCATCGTGTGGATTTAGTAGCCCTTAGTGCTCTAGCGGTTTTTGTGAGATTGTATGACTTGTAGGATCCAGATTTAGTAACTGTATTTTTGTTTACTTGATTATTTTGTTTAAGGTTAGTCTGGGTGTTCAAAAGATAGATTTTGTTTGTTGTTTTGGCCTTTGTTCACCCTGAGTTATATCGTCTCATTGTATTGTTTGTTAAATTGAGTTTAGTAATAAATCTTTTTTACTTAACTTAAAAATCTAGTCCTGAGATTGTGGTTTGGGGACCAGGGAGGGAATTTCCTTAATATTTTTATGTTGCACTCCGACCCCCCTAAACACAGGCGTAACATAAATTGGGGGCTCGTCCGGGATCTCTCGCACCCCAAACGAGAATCATACCCCTAAACTAACAGCCAGCCACCAGGGGGCGATGGAGATGTTTTGGCTTCGCTTTTGGGGAGCTGTCGTGCACGGACAGCTGGATATCAGAACGGCTGCAGCCCAGAGTAGAAGGGTAATATACTGAATGTTACTCGTTTTGCAAAACAGGTAAAACAAAAATGAATTCAGCTGAAGAAGAACCTTATTTTAAGTCTTATTTTGATGTAAAAATGTGTACAATTAGCAGGATTGTAGCACAACATGGAAGGGAAGCAGCGCTCTGTTTATTTAAATGTGAAAGTGCAATATTATTGATCAGAAGAATCGTGATTATCGTTTTGTCCATAATCATGCAGCCACACCCTCAAGTGTCCCAAATGCATTAAAATTACAAAATTATTAAGCGGAGGTCTCATTTGTGGGGATGGGCTGTCAGGTTTTCCACAGAGGGGCAGTTAGCAGACTGTTATATCCTGAGGCGTGGGCAGGGAGGGGAAGGGAAGGACGACCCAGGTCTGTTGGAGCAGCAGAAGACTTATCACAGCCTCCCTTCACAGAGCGATACAGGATACATGATACACGATGAGTCACTGTGATCCAATCAGTCACGGCACAGCAAGAAGAAAAAAAAAACAAGAAGCAAGAGACAGAAAATAAATAAGAGAAGAAGAAGAAGAAGAAGAAGAAGAAGAGGACGCAGAAAGAGATGAGAGAGAAGATCATGTCAGAAAAGGAGAGGAGCAGCAATAAGAACAGCGTGGAGGAGACGGACAGCAGAGTGAGGGCGTTTTTTTTGTTGTAGTCTGAGCAATGTAACGTGACGTCATATCCGTTCCGTATCCGTCAATCAAAACAAACCACAGCGAGCCGAAACGAGAAAGTCTAAAACGTTGGAGGGTCAGCGTGGATACGACCTGCACCCTCCCATGTTAAATCCAGCGTGGTAAACACTACACATCCAGGAAAGGATGGAAACACTTTGGGTTTCACACATTGACAGGAAAAGCAGAGCTAGACAGAGCAGAGCTAAAGCTGCATGCTAACTCTGTCACGGACAGGAAACGTTATCGTATCGCGGTAACGTTGCGGTCGAGCCGGCCGTCGCTCTCATCTCCGTGGTCAAATGGGCCGACGCTACGACTGTAGAGCGCCTAGATACTGACATTTATGTTCTCTGCATTGAAACCATGGATGGATAAAGAGAACGGAGCTGACGGGAGAGCTAGAGACCACCTTGGAGAAGTTAGAGGAAGTAGACACGTGGGACTACGTCTGCTTTTGAAAATAAGGTGTTAACAAAGGGAACTGTATATACTAAATACATCTATGGAAATAAGATTGATGGATTATATTCACCAGAAGTATAAAACATTACATGTCCTTCATAAATTAAAAAGAAAACACCACTAATCTGTGACGAAATGTTTTTATTCTGTGATTTTTGGGTTGCTGGATAATAAATAACTCCTGACAATGATCCTGATATATTTGACTTCAGGACGTCTCTGACTACATACATGCTGAAAATCCAACATTTATACTGGATTCATTTTGATATTTTCCTAATTAAAAGTCCTAAGAAGTGTATGATTCAACTTTTTCTCACCGTCTAGTGTTAAAAAAGTTAACAATAAATCGTAATATCGAATCGCAATACTTAAAAATCGTAATACATATCGAATCGGCACCCGAGTATCGTGATAGTGAAGATTGTGAAGAGTGTGAAGAGTGGCGTGGCGTTTACCCGCAGCCCGTGGAAGCGAGGGTTGTTATAGAAGAGCTTCATCTGTTCCGGTGGCAGAGGTCCCAACACTTTCTGGATGGTGAAGAGCTGGTCGATCTCGCTCTCTCCCGGGAACAGAGGCTGCCCGTCACTCAGCTCTCCCAAGATGCAGCCCACCGACCACATGTCCACCGCCTTCCCGTACGGAGCCCTGCGACCACACATTCAAAAAGGGGTCGTTGGTGGGCTACTAAAAAGGAAACGTGTCGGCGTAGTAGACGGAGCTCTACGTACCCGAGGAGGAGCTCTGGAGAGCGGTACCATCTCGTGGCCACGTACTCGGTGTAATTGGCGTCCGTCCCCTCAGAGAGATTACGTGCAAAGCCTGGCGAGAGAAGAAACAGGAAGCAATATAGTATAATGAGGAGCTTTATGATGTGCTCTACATGCTGAGACACCTAGAAATGGTTTCACCTCTCTGGACGCTCATTATGAAACCGTTATAAAGTAGTTGGGCAAGGGAAGTTTTTATTTTGTGAGTGTAACCTCAGCTCCTATAATAAGTCTAATAAACTGTGTAGCTTAAATACACTCAGACCCTTAAGGACAAAAATATCCCCATTGAAACCCATTAAAACCACAATGTTTGACCATTACAGCAGAATATAATTCACTCTATTATTCTTGCTGATCATTGACATATCCCAGACTGAAAATATATAAAATACCCCGAGCATTTAGCATACAGAATAAAATTAAAACAACAGTGGCATTATGTAAAAAAAACAGAATTTAAAGGATTAAAATTCAGAAAATTAATGAATAATTGGTGGTTAAAAATGTAACTCAGTGAAAGTGGAAAATAATATGAATATATTAATATATAATTTTATGGCATTTTGTCCTCTGAGGACTTTTTTTATAAAGATTTTAACTTGTTAATTATAGGCAAAAATCTGAATTAATTTTCACAATACTAAAGAACGACTATAAACTTACAAACAGTAGAAACATTTCAGCAGAAGCAGTTCAACCTTTTAGGGGGAAATAGGCTTATTTGCTTTTTTTAAATTGCCACCAGACTCCATTGACAAAAAAGGTCATTTTTACCTCGCAGGACACGAGAGTTTCTGACAATAACCGAAACAAACTGACCGGCCGAGGCAGCAGTCGGCCAGCAACTCCTGTGAACTGAGAGGTAAAACTACTGTTTTTGTGAATGGAGTCTGGTGGCTTTGAAGAGAGCAAAGACAACGGCTTCAGTTCCCTGTCAGAAAGGGCTGTCTGACAGCAAGGTAAAAATATTCTAAATATAGCGTACACTTAAATCGATATGGATTTTTTTAGGTGTATAAAATGTAATTTGCTGCTGCCCCCGTCCATACACT